>JASANE010006815.1:0-14178 GCA_030248225.1 Trileptium ribeirensis
CAGTTTGAAAAAAATCCAACATATACATTAAATATACGTTAGTAGTTGATTTAATTCAACCACAATATGGTATTGGGTTGCACGCGTAGTGAACACGTCGTAAAGTGACATAAAGTTGAGTTCGACATTGCTTATACAAGCATGCAGCAGCTATATAGAACTACAATGGAATGATAAAATGAACCCAATATTGCCCATATATCTACGGGATATAGCCGTTTTAGAGCCATATGTCTATCTACTCCATGCAGATCGCGAGTTTCTAAAGGCCTTTTCTGAATCCCATTTGGGCCAAATTCCTGGGTCCATGGAGTTTTGCGGAAAAGCTTTGTTTACCATCATATAGACCCTAAATTTCCGCACAAAACTTCAGACCACTTTTATGGACGGTGCAAGGAATTGGAATTAGTTTTTGGCCCTAACTGAAGGACGAACTTAAATCGATAATTCACTATCACCTAAGACGTGGTGAGCGTACAAGGCTCACAATCAAACGATCCGGCTTTACTCCGTGGATTGCGGCAAAGGTTCTTTCACGTTGAACGAAATGCGCATTACAGCAGATGCGCGTTCTAACCGATACTCAATTTTGTTGTGTGGATGCGACGTTAACGATGTCTCCAACGTTGGGAATCTGTGTACCCCTTGCGGTGTCAGGCACACTGTCGACGATAGGGTGTCCTAGAACACACCATGTTTTTTAATTTTTCCGAGGGTAGCTAGGTAGGGGTATTGCCACTTTTCGACGATGTCAAGTACACCGTGTGTCTTCTTTGTAGTTTTTTGACGGCAGGCCGCATATTCTTGTCAACATGCATATGATCTAGACACAAATACTGCTATTTTGAAGGAAAAAGCGGAACATGCTCGATTTAGGTTAATATATCGACCGACTCTTTGGACGCTGTTTTCAGCAAATATACTATATAATTACATTCAGCCCAACGTAATTAAAACATGCCCAAGGTCAGCATATCAAAAAATATAACTAAGCAGCACGGAAAATGCTAATTACTTAGAGATCAATGTGACTTATAACATGCGCCTAAATGAGCATATGTCCCATAAAATACCATAGCGTCCCGCATTACCTACATCCGCTATAATTCATGCTGGAGAAGGCTAAACAAAAATTAGACATCACTCGTTCTATCAAAGTTCCACTATCGCTCGATTCAGTAATTATTAGTCTTTTCATCCTTAACGACTCAACGAATCGTCGAATTAGCAGTTTAATTTTTCAGATTTACTTGTGTAGTTATCCTGTTTATTTTATTAGTAATATATAATTACATTATTACTAAATATCAAATAAGTCAATGACTTTAGTTAGATATTACAGGGTTCCCATAGGCATTACTTATATTTACTTATATATACATTTGGAGTAATTAAGATTCCCATTGGCACGATTTACACATTTTGTGGTCGGTATATTCACAGTAGTCGCATTTTCAAAAATTCCTTTTACTATGTTCACATAAGTAGTCGCAAATACTCGTAGTTTCGTTTTGTGGACCTTTGCTTTAAGTTAGCGTCTGTTTGTGCAAATTTATATTCGCTTTTCGTAAACTTACTTCTCGCATTATAAAGCGTATTTGTAATTACAGTATTATAGTATTTGTAATAATTTCGAACGTAATCTGTTCAACAATAAATAGTAATCCGCTGAAAATAATATGAAGCAAGACTGACATAGATAAATGTAATAATGTTGTGTTTATAAAAGCTAGATGAAATGTGGTATGATACTAAACTGGATAATAGTTTTGTCAGTTTATTGGTATTTATGAATCCAGTTTTTTGGCTGACACATGTTAAATGTAGTTGGAACGCGCAAGTATAGTTATGTTTGTATGATCGTTTTTGGTCAAAGATGATTAATTCCGTGTTTTAAGTTACCAAGTGCTCGGAATTGCATTTGGAGTTAGCGTGTTTTAAAGGGGTTCCGGCTATATATTGGGATACAACCATGTCAAATCCTGCACAAAAATTTATTGTTAATTATATACAAAAGTAGTGTTAATTCCTCAAATAATAACGCTCGACTCAAAACAACTGCGATATCAATTATGGAATGCTATAAAAAGTATACTGTAAAGCAGAGTCGAATATCATCGTCTCTTGATACAAAATCAAATCACGAACAGTAATAAACAAGCTGTGGTACTTACAAACAGGCATAACATTTTGGTTTGCAATATTGTGTTTAACCATGGTTAAATCAGTATACTAGAACTTGTTGTAGATATGGTATCAACCATTGCACGCAATCCATAAATATAGACGCTACCATTGCTAATTGCACAAAAATGCAGATATGGTTGATGCGATTGCACGTTTTTGTGTATATGGTATCAAACATTGCACACAATCTATAACTATAGTCGCTACCATTGCTAATTGCACAAAGATGCAGATATGGTTGATGCGATTTAACTTTTTTGTGCATATGGTATCAACCATTGCACACAATCTATAAATATAGACGCTACCATTGCTAATTGCACAAAGATGCAGATATGGTTGATGCGATTGCACGTTGTTGTAGATATGGTATCAACCATTGTACGCAAGCTATAAATATAGAAGCTACCATTGCTCTAGCCGTATAGCAATAGTCAGCACTATTTCACTCGACATGTGGTAATAGAAGCGCGTATTAGCATTTTCCGTGCGATGGAAAGCCGTTGTCTTCATTTTGCGTGCAATGGAAAGCCATTGTCTTCATTTTGCGTGCAATGGAAAGAAGTTATCTTCATTTTGCGTGCAATGGAAATAAGTTATTTTCATTTTGTGTGAAATCGTTGCGCGACGTGTTTACGGTGTGCAGTTCGTGCACGCACTTCTGTGTGAAAGACGCACTACAAATATATATATTTAGTTAATAGTAAAGCGAGGCTGATAAATTGTCACAAGGGCTGGAATTGGGTTTAAACGCAAAAAATATATGACGACACTGGAAAATCTCGAAAAAATGGAAATGGGTGATATTTATGTCATATATTCGTAAAACATCTTTCCGGTTACAATAGCGTAATTTTTATGCATAAAAGAGCGTGTTTTAAATATCTACTAGGTTGGCTTGTAAAATGCGCTTGAACAAACAGTTTGAAAATAAGGTATTTTCGATAGTTACGTAATTATTTTGCCTGAATTAATGCGCTTTGCTTTTAATTACTACTAATCTTGCTTTTTTAAGCCTAGAACTAAATATTCTCGATGTAACACAATCAGCTAAACTGAATGTAATAAATATTTTTTCAGTAGCCCTGACTATCAAACCCTGAGACATAGCCAATCCCGGCCAGTACAAACATACTAGCATAGCTTAGCCATTTATTTTATTTATGAAGGGCCGGATGTGGCTATGCCTTTTTGTCACGAGCCGAAATTTGCTATGTGACAGAATCCGGCCCTAGGTGAACACATCTTAAGGTTAATGATGCATGTTTCTTTGAGTGTTTGGCCTATTGTATGGAAATGAAATTTGAAATATTTTAAGCAATCAACCAATGTCATACTAGAGCAACTGATGTATTTCGAGTTTCACCCTTGCGTCGCCTCGAAAATGGTATTTTTACTTGAAATTGCTTGACAATTTAGCGTTGTGTACTATAAGTTGCAAAGCACAAAATTAGGACGAACGTAGCGGAGCGGTCTAATGCACTGTAGTGTTTTACCAATCCAAACGTTAGGAGTTCAATTCGCGCCGACACCTTTTTGCAGATTTATGAGTCTTTGTTCCAACAAATATACATGAGATCATGACACACAACTAGATTAACAGAGTTTTATTTTTAAGTGATTTATTAATAATGTATCTTCGGAATAGGATTTTATGGAAATTTTGTGGGTTTTGGAATAAACTTCACCACTAAAACGAAAAAATTTATTAAAGAAAATTTAACTAGGCAGAGCCCGAACTTGTATGAGTTTGTCGGGCTAGTAAGACCACCTATCATAGGGCAGCCGAGGCCTCCGAGGGAGATCAGAACCGCAGGAGCAACCCTTCTCCCTTGAGCACCTATAATTTTATTCTTTTGGTGTAAGTCAAAGTTACAAAGAAACGCTCTATGGGAAAAAATTATTTACATCATTTGCGGAACGTTTCTAGCGAAGTTTTATGAAAATATATAATCGTACTACTGGAACTGACATGATTCGCCGCGACGATATTACGTTTTCCATACAGGAGAGCACGGGTGTTTTATTTCTTTGGTTTTTTACTCACATCAGCAGACTGTGTTTTACTCTGTTTTCGACTTAGATCCGCTTGTTGAGCAACACTTTTTTCAGCTGTTGCCTTGGCGCCGATACCACTTTCTCGTCCTGATTTCTGTCCTGGCACTTTATCGGACTCCCCAAGCCCAGATTTGCTCTTGGGTTCCAGTTTTGAGGTGTCTTTTTGAGTCTTGCCTCCTTTCGCTGTTGTTTTCGTTTTAGGACCAGATAGGCGCTTCCTGCGTCTCACGTAATATGCTGTCCCAAACAGTAATAAACATATCACCAATATTATAATTACTGCAACAATCACCAAATCGTTGCTTTTTTTTGATTTTGCTTCCTCTTCTGGATTTGGCATTTCGGCAGCCATGTTTAGGGACCTGGAACAACGAAGATTGAAAAATCTAATCCTGTCTCGGCAGCTCAACGCCGACTACGGCGCTGGGTCGCAAACTTAGATAATTCGAGTCTAAACTTAAAGTGACCCCGCCAACCATCCCATTTTGTCAATACCGATATCGAATCTAAAGCCTTGTTACGGAAAAGACTTAATTTCGTTCGGTTTTGCGGTAACCGAAAATTGGCAAAATGAAATTCAACTACCAGAAATTAGACCCTATGCTCGCACACAATTTCGGCGATTTCAATTGCAGAAATTCTGATCCCTAATACTTAATCATTTAAATTTGGATTATTCAGTGTTCGCGAACAAATTAAATGCAAAGGTGACGCCACAATCAAATCGATCCTATAGTTAAGCTCTCGTTGTTCGCGAACAAAACTGGTTTAATGCAAATCTACAAATTTTCGTTCTCAAAAATTTGGGAAATTTCACTTGAATTTTCGTGAACACATAATAGTTAGATTTCAATCGCGAGCTCTTTGTTCACGAACAGTTCTACGCCAAATTTCAGTTAAACAAAAAGCGTTCCGTGAAAAATTTTACGCAAAATTAGAAAATAGGATGGCTGGCGGGGTCACCTTAGGTTTACTCGCGCATAAAACCGATCGTACGACTCCATGTAGGGAGCAAAGTGTATTGCTTGAAGCGCCAATGTAGGGACTAGTGGGATAAAAGTGAAATGCAACCAACGCCGTGCTCGATACGTTACAACACAACTAAACTTAAAATGACCATGCTGACCATCCTGGTTTTTTATAAAAAAAGTTTTCATCGAACATTTTATACTCAGTCAGAAAATACTAGTTTTTGTTCCCAAATATCAAATTTTTCGCGAACAGCATTTTGGCGTATGTGAATTAACAGTGGTTTTGTTCAGGAAAACTGTTGACAAATAATAGAACCGTTTCATTTATGACGTCACAGTTACATTAAACTTGTTCGCGAATAGATACGAATCTTATTGCAACGCTATGAAATGTTACTGAACTGTCATAACCGAATGCAGATCTGTAAGACTGCGCTAGAAATTAATAGAATCGAATATTCTATTTGTTTCGTAGCAACGGATGTGGATTCCTCGTCGGGAATTGCAAAATAGGACCGTTAGCGGAGTCACCTAAAGTTTGGTCGCGCATAAGCCTAAGCATATGCCCGAGCACATCTTGTACAAGGTTAAGGCAGCGATTAGCGATTAAGCATAGATCTAGACTAAGGGCTGCGACTAGCGTTTAAGCCCAGGTCTAGGTTAGGAGCAGCGATTAAGCCTATGTTTAGGTTAGGGGCTGGGAATAGCGAAAACATGTCGGCTTTATTAGCGGTCCACTCGGAAACAACTTTGTTGAATCTTAGTTTGTTTTATCATTTGTTACAGCCTCATTGCTGGTACAGAATCCCTTTGGTCATATAGTCTGATCGTCACTAAAACTTTTCATCAATAATTTTCTCCTAATTTTATAACTCTTTTCCAGTTCTGGCAGCTGAAATAGTTCAAATTACATCAAATTTATTAAAACAATATCTAATGTGATTGCGTGGAATGTTATCAAAAATTCTGGGCAAAAACCGGACCGTTAAGGCATAATCGTTTTTCTTTATAGATTCTCTTGGAAATAGACATAATGACGTAACTTTGCATGATCACATTCCTGTTCAACTCTTTACTTCTGACGTCAATATGATATGACAGAATGTTGGTCTGATAAACTACTCAGACGCTTGGTTTTAAGTTGTGTATTTATTCCGCTGAAAAAATGACTCCAGAATTTGAGCAAAAAATGAAAGACTAAATGTTGCTGAATAAATGGTTGGACAGCTCCATTATAGATTGTTTGGTTTACCTTCGTAAAGCTCGCTAACCATTTATTCAGTAGAACTTAATTCTTACATCTTTGTATAGGGATGCTCCAATGTAGATTGTTTGGTTTACCTTCGTAGAGCTCTCTAACTCTTTGCTGAGCAATATTGAGTCTTTCATCTTAATATAGGGACGCTAAATTATATATTGTTTGATTTACCGCCGTGGAGGTCTCTAACCAAAGTACGTTTGTACGAGCCGTTAGTGACAATGGCTCAGGGTTTGATAGCCGAGACGGACTACAGAAAAAATATTTATTACATTCAGTTTAGCAGGCTTTCTTACAGGAAAAATATTTCGCTCCATGCACGAAAAAGGCAAGATTAGTAGTAATTAATGCAAAAGGCGTAAATCCAGGTAAACATAAATGCGTAGATATCCGTATTTTCAAAATTTTTGTTTCAGCGCTTTTTACAAGACAACCTAGTAGCTATGTAAAACACGGTCTTTTATGCATGAAAATTACGCTATTGTAACTGGAAGGATGATTTACGAATATGTGACCATAAATATCACCAATTTCCAATTTGTAGCGATTTTCCATTGTCCTCATATATTTCTGGCTTTTAGAGCCGGTTGCGGCCCTTGTCACAATTTATCAGCCTCGCTTTACAATAAGCTAAATATATTTGTAGGGTCTGGCTCGGCAGCAAAAATGTCAGACTGGCTGACCGCGGCTAGCCAAGCATGGCTTTAGAGGCGCAGCCGACTGTAACAAAATCCGGTCCTAGTTCACACATCTTAAGGTAACTGACGCATTATTCAGGCAACATTGAGTATTTCATCTTTATATAGGGTTGCTCCATTAAAAAATCCTTTAATTTACCCCGGTAAAGCTTCTTAACCTTTTATTAGCACATCTTTGAGTCTTTCTCTTTATATAGGGTTGCTCCATTATAGATTATTTGATTTCCTCCTGAGAGTTCTCTGACCCATTATTCAGCAACATTGAGTCTTTCATCTTTATATAGGGTTCTCCATTATAGATTGTTTGATTTAACTTTGTGGAGCTCTCAAAACCCTTTATTCAGCAACATTGAATCTTTCATCTTTATGTAGGGTTGCTCCATTATAGATTGTTTGATTTACCACACCCCTCCGTGGAGCTTTCCCCCTAACCCTTTATTCAGCAACATTGAGTCTTTCATCTTTATGTAGTGTTGCTCCATCATAGATTGTTTGATTCACCTCCGTGCAGCTCTCTAACCCTTTTTTCAGCAACATTGAGTCTTTCATCTTTATATAGGGTTCTCCATTATAGATTGTTTGATTTACCTCCGTGGAGCTCTCTAACAATTTATTCAGTAACATTGAGTCTTTCATCTTTGTATAGGGATGCTCCAATGTAGATTGTTTGGTTTACCTTCGTAGAGCTTTCTAACCATTTATTCAGCAACATTGAGTCTTCCATCTTTGTATATGGTTCCTCCATTATAGATTGTTTGATTTAACTACGTGGAGCTCTCTAACCATTGATTCAGCAACATTGAGTTTTTCATCTTACTATAGGGACGCTAAATTATATATTGTTTGATTTACCGCCGTGGATGTCTCTAGCCAAAGTACGTTTCTACGAGCCGTTAGTGACAATGTCTCAGGGTTTGATAGCCGAGACGGACTACAGAAAAAATATTTATTACATTCAGTTTAGCAGGATTTCTTACAGGAAAAATATTTCGCTCCATGCACGAAAAAGGCAAGATTATTAGTAATTAATGCAAAAGGCATAAATCCAGGTAAAAATAAATGCGTAGATATCGGTATTTTCAAAATTTTTGTTTCAGCGGTTTTTACAAGCCAACCTAGTAGCTATGTAAAACACGGTCTTTTATGCATGAAAATTACGCTATTGTAACTGGAAGGATGATTTACGAATATATGACCATAACTATCAACAATTTCCAATTTTTAGCGATTTTCCATTGTCCTCATATATTTCTGGCTTTTAGAGCCGGTTGCGGCCCTTGTCACAATTTATCAGCCTCGCTTTACAATAAGCTAAATATATTTGTAGGGTCTGGCTCGGCAGCAAAAATGTCAGACTGACTGACCGCGGCTAGCCAAGCATGGCTTTAGAGGCGCGGCCGACTGTGACAAAATCCGGCCCTACTGCACACATCTTTAGGTAACTGATGCATTATTCAGCAACATTGAGTCTTTCATCTTTATATAGGGTTGCTCCATTATAGATTGTTTGATTTAACTTTGTGGAGCTCTATAACCATTTATTCAGCAACATTGAGTCTTTCATCTTAGTATAGGGACGCTAAATTATATATTGTTTGATTTACCGCCGTGGATGTCTCTAGCCAAAGTACGTTTCTACGAGCCGTTAGTGACAATGTCTCAGGGTTTGATAGCCGAGACGGACCACAGAAAAAATATTTATTACATTCAGTTTAGCAGGATTTCTTTTAGGAAAAATATTTCGCTCCATGCACGAAAAAGAAAGATTAGTAGTAATTAATGCAAAAGGCATAAATCCAGGTAAAAATAAATGCGTTGATATCGGTATTTTCAAAATTTTTGTTTCAGCGCTTTTTACAAGCCAACCTAGTAGCTATGTAAAACACGGTCTTTTATGCATGAAAATTACGCTATTGTAACTGGAAGGATGATTTACGAATATATGACCATAACTATCACCAATTTCCAATTTTTAGCGATTTTCCATTGTCCTCATATATTTCTGGCTTTTAGAGCCGGTTGCGGCCCTTGTCACAATTTATCAGCCTCGCTTTACAATAAGCTAAATATATTTGTAGGGTCTAGCAAGGCAGCAAAAATGTCAGACTGACTGACCGCGGCTAGCCAAGCATGGCTTTAGAGGCGCGGCCGACTGTGACAAAATCCGGCCCTACTGCACACATCTTAAGGTAACTGATGCATTATTCAGCAACATTGAGTCTTTCATCTTTATATAGGGTAGCTCCATTATAGATTGTTTGATTTAACTTTGTGGAGCTCTCAAAACCCTTTATTCAGCAACATTGAATCTTTCATCTTTATATAGGGTTGCTCCATTATAGATTGTTTGATTTACCTCCGTGGAGCTTTCTAACCCTTTATTCAGCAACATTGAGTCTTTCATCTTTATGTAGTGTTGCTCCATCATAGATTGTTTGATTCACCTCCGTGCAGCTCTCTAACCCTTTTTTCAGCAACATTGAGTCTTTCATCTTTATATAGGGTTCTCCATTATAGATTGTTTGATTTACCTCCGTGGAGCTCTCTAACAATTTATTCAGTAACATTGAGTCTTTCATCTTTGTATAGGGATGCTCCAATGTAGATTGTTTGGATTACCTTCGTAGAGCTCTCTTACCATTTATTCAGCAACATTGAGTCTTCCATCTTTGTATATGGTTCCTCCATTATAGATTGTTTGATTTAACTACGTGGAGCTCTCTAACCATTTATTCAGCAACATTGAGTGTTTCATCTTTGTATAGGATGCTCCATTATAGATTGTTTGGTTTATCTTGGTAGAGCTCTCTAACCATTTATTCAGCAACATTGAGTCTTACATCTTTGTATATGGTTCCTCCATTATAGATTGTTTGATTTAACTACGTGGAGCTCTCTAACCATTTATTCAGCAACATTGAGTCTTTCACCTTTGTATAGGGATGCTTCAATGTATATTGTTTGATTCCCTTTCGTGGAGCTTTCTACCCATTTATTCAGCAATATTGAGTCTTTTATCTTTGTATAGGGATGCTCCATTATAGATTGTTTGGTTTACCTTCGTAGAGATCTCTAACTATTAATTCAGCAATATTGAGTCTTTCATCATTTGCATAAGGATGCTCCAATATAGATTGTTTGGTTTACCTTCGTAGAGCTCTCTAGCTATTTATTCAGTAAAATTTATTATTTCACCTTTGTATAGAGTTGCTCCATTATATATTGTTTGATTTACCTCCGTGGAGCTATCTAACCCTTTATTCAGCAATATTGAGTCTTTCATCTTAGTATAGCGACGCTAAATTATATATTGTTTGATTCACCACCGTGGAGCTCTCTAACCCTTTATGCATCATTTACCTTAATATGTGTGCATCTAGGGCCGGATTCCGGCGCAGATCCAATTCCGGCTCGTGACAGGAACGCACAGCCACATCTGGCCCTTCATAAATAAAATAAATAGCCAAAGTACGTTTGTACGAGCCGTTAGTGACAATGTCTCAGGGTTTGACAGCCGGGGCGGACTACAGAAAAAAGCATTTATTACATTCAGTTTAGCAGGTTGTCTTACAGGGAAAATATTTCGCTCCAGGCCCAAAAAAGGCAAGATTAGTAGTAATTAATGCAAAAGGCATAAATCCAGGTAAAAATAAATGCTTAGATATCGCTATTTTTTAAATTTTTGTTTAAGCGTTTTTTACAAGACAACCTAGTAGCTATGTAAAACACGGTCTTTTATGCATGAAAATTACGCTATTGTAACTGGAAGGATGATTTACGAATATATGACCATAAATATCACCAATTTCCAATTTGTAGCGATTTTCCATTGTCCTCATATGTTTCTGGCTTTTACAGCTGGTTCCGGCCCTTGTTACAATTTATCAGCCTCGCTTTACTATAAGCTAAATATATTTATAGGGTCTGACTCGGCAGCAAAAATGTCAGACTGGCTGACCGCGGCTACCCAAGCATGGCTATAAAGGCGCGGCCGACTGTGACAAAATCCGGCCCTACACATCTTAAGGTAACTGATGCATTATTCAGCAACATTGAGTATTTCATCTTTATATAGGGTTGCTCCATTATAGATTCTTTGATTTACCTCCGTGAAGCTTTCTAACCCTTTATTAAGCAACATTGAGTCTTTCATCTTTATATAGGGTTGCTCCATTATAGATTATTTGATTTACCTCCGTGGAGCTCTCTGACCCATTATTCAGCAACATTGAGTCTTTCATGTTTATATAGGGTTGCTCCATTATAGATTGTTTGATTTAACTCCGTGGAGCTCTCCAACCCTTTATTCAGCAACATTGAATCTTTCATCTTTATGTAGGGTTGCTCCATTATAGATTGTTTGATTTACCTCCGTGGAGCTCTCCAACCCCTTATTCAGCAACATTGAATCGTTCATCTTTATATAGGGTTGCTCCATTATAGATTGTTTGACTTAACTCCGTGGAGCTTTCTAACCCTTTATTAAGCAACATTGAGTCTTTCTTCTTTATATAGGGTTGCTCCATTATAGATTGTTTGATTTACCTCCGTGGAGCTCTCTAACCCTTTATTCACAACATTGAGTCTTTCATCTTTATATAGGGTTGCTCCATTATACATTATTTGATTTACCTCCGTGGAGCTCTCTAACCATTTATTCAGCAACATTGAGTCTTTCATCTTTGTATAGGGATGCTCCAATGTAGATTGTTTGGTTTACCTTCGTAGAGCTTCCTAACCATTTATTCAGCAACATTGAGTCTTTCCTCTTTGTATAGGGACGCTCCATTATAGATTGTTTGGTTTACCTTCGTAGAGCTCTCTAACTATTAATTCAGCAATATTGAGTCTTTCATCATTTGCATAGGGATATTCCATTATAAACTGTTTGGTTTACCTTCGTAGAGGTCTCTAACCATTTCACTGCAGGGGATGTCACCATGAATGGTTTCATCTGCCGAAAAATGGTACGCCTTATCAACAAGCCTTGGAGATGGTCGCAGAAAGCATGGATTGTTCCAGAATGACCCGGGCTTAGCTATTGGGACCGGAGACTACGCAACCGGAACCGCTGTTGCAACGATCTATCTGAACTATCCACATAAGCAGCATCAACAGCTCGGTTACAATGCTGTCAAGTGCATCTTACACAACGCGTCTATCGTCTGCAGCTACCGCTGCTTCAACATGCGCCATGATGTCTAACTGCGAAGACTGAACATTGTTGCTGTTGCTGGAAGCAGGAACAAGAAATGTGCCGTTTTGTGGAACATTCTGGCGGTGCTTGCTGTCACGGCCGTCTTTGACAATTTTGCAATGATTCGATGTATTTTTTTGCCCAATTTTCGCGCAGCGATTCTTGCATTTTACGTTGACACTATCATTAGAATCATTCAGCCGTCGCTTAATTACCGGAATAGTTTTTTGGCTTTTAACGACAACGTCGTTGCCAGGAGGCTTCTCACTCCAATCCCGTCTACAAGCTTTAGATACGACAATCATTTTACGTGTGACTACAGCACTACCTGGATTATGAGCATCGGGTCGCTTTTGTCGGGCAGTGATGCCACGTCCACTGTTAGTTTTCTGCTTAGCCTTGTCGAGTTTTGCAGCATGAGTTTGATTTTTTCTTCTCTTATTCTCCTCGAACCTTGTTAAGCCAATTTCCAGTTCACGTTTTGTCTTAGGATTGATGTTAACCTCAAGAACAATTGTCAAATACTGCTTTATAGCGTAGCAGGCTATGGTTGCATCGTGTGGGAATTGACGTTTAGCAAATAGCCGCACGCTTCTGGAGCCAACATTGCTTAAATTTTTTACAATTTTTGCTGTTTCCTCACGCGATTCCTTTACCTTTGGCATTGGACAAATCGACGTCACCGTCGTCGAACCACACCAACACAGGTGCTGGCGTGTTTGGATCGGTTTGTTTTGCAAATACTGCTCGCCCGCCATTCGCTTCTCTCCATGCATAATTCACGGACAAGTACGTGCACAAATTACACACCGAAGACTATTGCAGTGACCATATTTTATGAAAACGCCATTGCCATGGCATTATGTATCAAAATATTGCTGTTACAATAAGGCTGATTTCTTCTGCACGCTCAATAGCATAGGCGAGAAATATTGCTGCCACCATAACGTTGGTTTTTATTGCACCGCAACGGAACCATGGATTTATTGCTACGGCAAAAGCAGCTATATTATTATAGCAACAATATAATGTTTGCAAACGTTGTTGCAATAACATTTTTAACAGCATATAGGCAACAATTGGAGCTATTTCTAGTGTAGCGACTATGCATTTATGCTTCCATATTGCTATAGCATTATTGATATATGGCTATTGTATCGGCGTTGATTGCACAAAACGATGTTCTCTCTGTAATTTTACATGTAAATCAATCATAAGTCCTTTAGAAGCCTAAACTACTAGCTCGTATTATCGCCAATGTGGTGACTTCTGAGGTCCGAATATATAATTTACGGAAACATACTCAGCTAAACTGAAAACTTAAGCTAAAAAAGGGTCTTCGCGGTGCCCGATCTTACCGCTAGGATTTCTGCCTAGTGCTCTGAATGTCAAAGTGAATACCCGTAAGTTATAATGGGCCCACTGTTTGGAACGAACTTATGCCCTTGCGGTCACAACCATACCGTATAGACAATCATGGTCACACCCAATTCCTGATGGTATGTCGTACAGCTTTAATAAAACTACAAAGAATAAACAGTGTCTATGACACTGTCGGGAAATGACAGCACCTTTAACTACCTGTTAAAAAATTATATAACATGGCGTGTGTAAGATACTCCTGTCGATCGTGCGCCTGACACTGTGTGGGTACACACATTATAGCTTGGTCGCCGCATTATAGACTCACAATGTGCACCGTACTAACCATTTTACGAACGCGAGTTATATTATAAGAAAGCATACACAATTAATTAGTACTACCCACGCTTCTAATTTATATTTATGTTATATAATGTTCTCTTTTCT
>JASANE010006816.1:0-43828 GCA_030248225.1 Trileptium ribeirensis
ATGATGATGTTGATACATAGGAGGTCCTGTCTGTGTGTGTGTCGCACCTGGATCTCAATAACGGTTAGGCGGATTTTGATGCAAGATAGCTCATTCGAACCGCAGGTGTAGTGACGGAGCCCGATTTTTTTAATTTTTCCCGTGGGAAAAGTTATGGGGCAAAATGACGTCATTTTGGCCCATTTTTCAGGCACCCCTCCAGTTTTTGCGAATTTTCTCAATAAGTAAACGATATTTCCGCAAACTAATAGGCGTATTCCATGTAGCTTTACCAGGGCTTTCCAATGATATATAACAAGTTTTTCAACTACTTCCCAATCTGGAGTCTATAAGCTTATAGTTGGCGTCAAATTTCATATTTGGTGAAAAGTCGTGGGAAACGCACTTAAATGTGTGTTTTTGTTGCTTTTAGTGTCTTATATACGGTTTTCTGTGCAGATAAAATCATTGCAAGTGTTAAAAATATTGTTGGCCAAGTATTTTTTACACTTCTGGTTCATACTTGGCATAAAAAATGACGTTTTCGAAATTTTTGGTGACAAGTCGTGGGAGAAGCACCTGAATGTGTGTTTATTGTTGGTTTTAGTGTCGGATATGAGGCTTTCTGGGCCGATAAGCTCTTTGCGAGTGTCAAGAATATTGTGTGGCAAATATTTTTCACACTTCTGCTTCATAAGCGGTATGAAAAATGAGATTTTTCTCAAGTGTCGGTTTGAATTTTTTAACGTTCTTATCACATTCAATTTAGGGTTTTATTGAATTATTAAATTGTTAGTTCATTGTTTTTGTACTCGTTGTATGATGTTTTGTCTACTGCATACGTTGGCTATCAAAAGAGGCGGGCGTAACTATGACTCATCACTCACAGTTCATATAATTCTGCACCTGCGCACTGTGTGTAGTCTTTGTTTGTGTGTGTGCTTTGTACAACAGACTTCGAGGGATTGTGTTCTCACCACTCGATTTCTGGCTCGCAAGCGAGCTTCACTAGTATAGATTAAGTTCTCAGATTCTGGGTTTGAATTGTGTCTTTCATGACTTTTTCTTTATTTTTTGTTCTAGTATCATTAATGTCCAACTTTTAGGGAAATTAGGAATTCGTTGACCGAGGCGCTTTGTATATTTATGTTTACTGTTCAGATTTCACAAACACATCATTCCAATTGTCATAGAATGTGATGTAATTGCAATCATTTAATACAGTTGCTGGCATCGGAAAATCATATGTTTGTAATTGGAAATATTATAACAAACAAAATATATGATAATGAAATATGAATTATGAATTGTAGTTGATTCCAATAATTAACTCTTGGGCGCATGTTTCTTGATTTGATTTTATCTTGATTTGATTTTTTCTTGATTTGATTTTATTTTATCTTTATTTGATTTTATTTGTATCTTGATTTTATCATACAAAATGAAATGTCTAAATCACATAGAGGCAATTGGAAAGTAGAATATAACGCTAACAATAAATGTTTTATTACATAGTATTTCAAGCGTTATTACGGCCATCCTTCCCACACGAATCGACGCTTGGGACCCAGATAGGGGCTTCACTCACACCTCTGGTATATTTATAACAATTTAGAACACTCGCTTGATTCCTCAACATTGAAACGTGCGCGGCAGAAGCCAACAGGGTCTCCAATGTTACACGAGGGACCAACATCATGCTGAACGACTCTGTGCGTTACCTTTTGTCTAGTGATACAATGAAAATACACATTGTCACCTTTATGTCTGCGAAACATTAATAAAATTATTAAGAATAGAAATTTACATTATGAAACCCTGCAATTTTCTTTATTTCCTTAGTAAACTTAAGATGACCCTGCCAACAATCCTATTTTGCCTTTACCGATATCGAATCGCACACCCTTGTTACGAAAAAATGACTTAATTGTATTCCGTTTTTCGCTAACTGAAAATTGGCAAAATCTAATACAAGTGCCAGAAATTAGACCTTTTGTTCGAACTGAATTTCGGCGATTTCAATTTGCAGAAATTCTGCATTATCGTATAAATTTGGATTATGCAGTGTTTGAGAAGAAATTTAATGCAAAATTGACGTCACAAAAATCGACAAAAGTTGGCTAATTTTAATTGAATTTTTGCGAACACAAAATGGTTAGACTTCAATAGCAAGCGCTGTGTTCGAGAACAGTTTAACGCCGAATTTCAATTAATTAAAAAGCTTTCCGTAACAAATTTTAAGCAAAAATACAAAATAGAATGGTTGGCGGGGTCACCTTAAGTTTACTCGCGCATTATTTTATAACCGCGGATACTGTTTAAAACGGAGCGATCAGATTATACTCAAAATCATGCGCAACACTGTCAAAAAAATCATTGTTTCTCTGTCGGTGTGGCATATAATTTATTGCTGAACTAATGGAGTTGCGGAATTTTTAATAAAATTATTTTCGATGTTCATGAAAGCCGTCCTGGCATTATATGTGCGGCGCACGGCAACAGGATTCAATCCTCATTGAATTCAGCGAAGACATGTTTTAATGTACTTAAGCTGAAGCTACCTTTTCCACTGTGACGTCTTCGTTATAATTAATAAGTGAATGAGTTAGTCAATTTGACATAATAATCTGCGCCCTTCGGGAACAAGGATTCGAAACTGTGAATCTACGTCCACGGTGATGGTGCGCTGATCAGTGACAAAAAGTCCAAACTATCCGTTCTTGGCAAGAAAATATTTTAGTCCCAGTTTTGGTTCGAATAAAAAACTTGTAGCCCTCTAGAAACTAGCTTAAGAGGATGCTGGCGTATCAAGATCTCATCAGAATGATATTTTATGCATGACACAGGCTAACAAACCAAAGGTTTATTCTTATTGCTTTAGTATTGTTTCCAAATTTATTTTTTATCAAAGATTTGAATTGTGCGTTATTTGAACGAATGAAATGTTGCAGGTAATATGTAATCACTAGCCTTTTTACGATCAGTTTAGCTGCCAGCTATAAATAATGAATAATATAGTGCTAACACTCCTACATTTTTTCTAAATTCATTCGTTTTTAAGTTTCCATTTTAAGAATCCAACACGAAATTGTTTTAGTTACATAACAACACTGAATTAAGTTTTTAGGTTAATTCTTGCCCACAGTACACACACACACACAAAATTTGTCTGTTTCTTAACGCCAAATCGGCTTGCAAAATAGTATAGTTTCATTTCAAGTTCGACACTGAGTTGCAATCAAATTGCACAATATAGGATCGAATTTAAATAGTCATTTTCCAAAAAAAAAAATTTCACAAAGAACCTTCAACAATCGCTTTCTATTCGCCGTAGTTATTTTGCTTTATTATAGTAAAATTTATACTCATTACATCTAGATTTATACTATATTACATGGTATAATATATAATATACCTATATATAACGTGGAGCACAGCAAGAACGGTCGTGGGGGGGAGCGGCCTCACTTTTCCATCAAAAAAGGAGCCGCCGCTCCGCATTTCCCCCTAGTGACCCCTCACTTTTGAGTGTACCTTCTCGGTTAGGGTTCTGCGCCATTCCTTATATAACTATATACACAAATATACTTGTTTGGAATATATATGTGTGTATGTGGTACATATATATGTATATATCTATGTGAATATATATGTGTATGTTTGATAGATATATGTGCGTAAACACTTTGGTCCTCAGTCCTTACGAAAACTTTTATTTATGTTTTATATTGTGAGTTTTTGAGTTTGAAGTGGTGTGAAATTTTCTCAACTATTTACTACAACAATTTCATTATATCAGCAAAGTGTTGTTCTTCAAAGCATTATTTCAAAGTGTCTTCGAGCTATTTAGTCGGCGTTGCTTCATGTCGTGTTTAATTGAGTCATTAGAAGAAATGAATAATGCTCAACGATGGAATTGTGCGCGCAACAATCTGTCTGCTGGGTGTCAGAACTTTTTTGTTCCCAAAGTTTAGAAGAAATACAATTAAGGCATATTGCCAAAGTGTAGATGCGTTAGTTGGTAGTTGTATAAGATATATGTAATATATAATATGTACTTTGTTTGGTTTGAAAGCTATTTTCAAAATTTCATTGCCGTTGGGTTTACCTTAAATAATAACAAACAATATTTCCGCAAAAGTAGTTATGACCACTCTAGATCCTCAACTCAAAGATGGAAATATCCAAATGCGGTTCCAGGTTATAGGCATGGCTAACCGTCACCTAGTCAAGCATTAACATATTGCGACAGATACTACTAAGAGCAAGGCACATCACAAAACCTGTTTAATTAGAAACCAATAATAACCACGTTTTGTGCTAAAGATGGATTATCTTGTTGCTTGGTTACGCAGTATCTTGTCACTACGTTACCGTGCTAAACCAAAGTTTTGGCACAACGGCTACGGCTCAAGAACGGACAGTCGGATATATGAAAATTTTTTACCATTGACTGCAGTTAACCATCAGCACGTAGTGTCATAAGAATTGCTCTGTGTGTGACTCTTACCAAGAACTGGCATAAAACCGTAGGTGTCGAAGGTTCGTCGGCTTAGGGTGGGATTAAACAGTGGGCGCCAGGGTAAGTCATCGGGGTGGGGTGGGCAGGTCACCACGGGGGTAGGACTATATCTCCGACATTTTAACAACCACAGCACGATTTTTGCCAATTTTACCCCAATTTTTGCTAAAAGTTTTCGTGCGCCATGGGGGTCCGACCTTTAGGGTATCCCTCACCCCATCGACACCTATGGATAAAACAATGCCCACTTTTAAACCAAAATCACGTCGAATATTGTTTCCACCTGTAACATGGTAATCCCTAAAGTGATGTTACAAAAAAATTTCACAGTACCAGGGAGCCTGTGTTATTGCAACTACAAGCCTGACATCTATCCGATAACTCCTTTAGCATCTAAATAAGAAAGCAAAAACTACCAGCTATGTGTCAAACTGGCGTAGGTATTGTTGTTATAGCTTGAGGATGACTGGCGTTGTTTAATTTAAATTTTGACAGGGTATGTGTACCTATGTAATAACCGGTGACGCAGCTGCATGGCACAACTTCCTAACACCATGCCCATACGACCCCGGCTATCGTAACGTCAAGGGTGGACCGTAAATACCAAAATTTTAATCCTATTCTTGGTCAGACCCAAGAAGCTACGCAGCTTAGCAGGCCGCAGGCGCGCTTCACGGGGTATGTGCGGACCCCGCCCAAAAGGTTGCGCACGTGTCTAGTATCGGGTATGATTTCTGAGGTCCCCCAGGGAGGCTAGCACCGACACCTGCTCGCAGGTCATGGAGCTTAGCCGCTATTCCCTAGCTTAGACTCATCGGAAGTTGTTTAGTTCTATTTTAGCGTAATAAGTGCTTGGTTAAAATATGAGGAAGTCCCTAGAAATTTGAAGCTCAAGTTGATTTACCTAGAAAAATCTTAGCTTGCTCCGTTTTAGAGCATTGACCTATGTGGCCCCCACAGGGTTCCGACAGGCCCTGAACGTTTAACGTCGGATTATCAATGGCGTGGCCTGCTCAGTCCAATAGTTTCTATGCAAGCGTACTGATACTATGACTAGTGGAAGTTTAACTTATCTAAATGGCGAGGATTCCTAACAAATTTTTTGGATTTTGGGTTGTAAACTAATAAAATTTTACTCGCCTTATCTGGCTATTTCAACAGAGCGTAAATAGATTTAACAGAAGGCCCTGCTCGCCAGTGCTTGTGACATTCTCGCCCACAAACCATGACGGGCAGTGCCTGCTCGTCCGAGCGGACAAACCAGAAAGAAAGCTCCCTATCGTCTCGGTAAAAATACGGCGGCACTCGGTGTGTCAAGATATCCGAAGTCTTTATTACAAAGATCAAAGCTTATCGAAGGGACGAGTGTTCCTTAAAAAAGCCTAGTAGTATCCTGCTGTGCCGTCGTCGCAGGTCAAGCACAGTATGGCGGCACGAGACATGAAAAGAGAACGGGAGAGGAGCGTGCAGATATTCGCCAAGTTGCGACAAACTAGGGGCGGTTCTCCCTGCTTCGACTCAATGTTAGCGAACTACTGAGCTATGCAGCGCACTAAGCAGGGGCCCTAGAGAGCTTCGGAAATCGCTCCTAAACGCATGTCGCTCTGGGCGATGATTGCTCAGGCGGAGGTAAAACGGTGATCATAACTGGCTATGCGAGCTCGGCAGCATCGTTGGTGCGCTACGTAAGGCGACGCCGACTCTAACTGGTGACAAGGAGTGTCTGGAAATTTATCCTTAAGATATACTCCCGTTTGCGCATATGCCTGAATTCGCTCTGTAGCGTATGACATCCTTACCTACCTAATAGTACGACTGACCGAACGACGGGGTCCAGAAACAACGGAAAGGGAAAAATGGAACGAACAGTTCCCTCAATTTAGACCGCCGGAACGCGGTCGGGGTGTTGCGTGGCATGTCGCGTCCATATGGGCAACTTACGAAACGGTCATCCTGCCGATTGATTTCTATTCGAACTTGATGTCGGGTTTTGGATGGGGAGGCGAGTCCTTTAGACGGAGTACGCTTAGTCGAAGGCTAAATCAGCCTCATTTCCTATCTATTGGGGGTCGTTTGTATCAATCGGGCCATGGTTGATCGGCCCGGGACGCGTTTGCGTCTTTGGTTTTCTCTTCGGTTGTTTGTCCTTGGCCTCTCTCTAACGACTATTTTCCTATTACACTGCAACGTTGCAGTGTCTCAACTGCACTGCGCTGCAGTTGAGTTATTATCGACATAATAGTCGATGTTCCTATAACTCTGTGGCTGAATGGTTAAGACGTATGAAACTGCAGCGGACTTAAATTCTCCGTGCAGGATCAACTCACACTACGGGAAAATGTAACTGGCTGATACTGAAACTGTAGAAAAAGTGAAAGTAGGCATACATAGTACATAGGCTAACGGGCAAACCGAGCTAAAATCAAAGAAAAACTAAACTCAGCGATCAACTAGCTCCAAAAGAAAAAAGGGGTTTTGCACTCGCCCGGTTTGGGGCCGAAATGGCACGGGCGAGGAGGTAAGTTTTCTTTATTTTCAGGAAGTCCTAAAATTTTGTTTGAAGGCGGGGGCACAGAGTGTTTCTCCCGCAAAGTCGGTGTCTAGTGATGGCTCAGGGGGCAAGCCTTAATTCTAGTTCTTTTAGACAATGGTCTCGAGAGAAGACCATTGGGTAGTGCAATGGTGAACACCGGTAAATTTGTTTTAGCCACATAGTTATTTGGAGTCAAAACTGGTGTATCACCACCAAACGATGCACCATCGTCCCAGGTCAATGTCGGCGAAATTTTGCTCAGCTGGGGGTGTGCTCCTCCAGCTCGTTTTTTGGTCAAGCAGGGCCAAGAGGACACCTAAAGGTACTCCGGACAGTCGTCCTAATGAGATTGGCGTACAACTGAGATGCCTACGACTATTTGCTTTAGAATCAGATTCAAGCAACTATGCCGAGACGATTCCTAGATAACACTCCGTGAAAACAGCAAACACCTTAAGCTCAAGTTAGTGTGCCTAGAATTTGTTTAATCTTTTAGGTTCCCAAATTTTCTTAACTCACTAAAATAGAAGAAATTTTAAGGGATTCCTAAAGCCCGACGGAGGCTAGTCCTCCGTCCCTAAGCTGCGTTTCCGTCCAAGCCCAAACACGGCATGGGCGTTGAACAATCCACTAAGCTATAAGTTTGTAAACCATTGAGTAAGTCCCTATTTTCTGTGGCATGCACGTTCACGAAGTTTTACCGTGGTCAGCTCAGGAAAATTCGTTGATCCTAACTCAAAAGAAGCAAGTCATGTAAAGTCTGGACGAGAAGCGTCCATTTTGTTGTGCCTTACCTAAGACCACGGGGAATCAGACTGACTTCGACTTGGCTGGCTGGTTTTCCTTTTGCTCGGTACCTACGTGCCCTAAGTGCCCTCGCGCTTTCACCTCGGAATTCGATCCTAGATATTTATTCTAGTTGGGGCTGTGTGTAGCATTTCGTCGGGGAACCGCGGGTTGAGCTCAAAAGGTAATGAGTCTGTTTATACGAGGGGGACACGCTACATTCACGGGGTACCTATACGAACGGCCTGTTACTGTTCACACAGCAGGGAAACTAAACCCCTGCATACGCCGATCCTTTCTCATACTTACAGTCTTTGATCCTTGGGGCAGCAATTGCTAGAACCCCCTTCGCGGGGCGTATACCCACGCGGAAAATCTTCCACCACCGATCCAATAACGAAGCGAAAAGCGAAGAAAAAGAAAGCCACCGAGCAGTTGAAAACAATGAACAATTAACACATAAAGTCCTGCGTCGGAGCCGGTCAGTAAAGTCGACCGAACTCCGCGCTGCCGAAGTCAAACTGATTCCAAGATTCGACGCGTTGGTCGTAACATCGAAATTTTCGCCTGTAGTTAAGGATGGCGATTTTGTCGCCGTCCAATCGTTGGCGATTTCTCGACGCCCACTTTTTTGGGTTTTCTGTCCAGTGTCCAATTGGGGACACTTCCAGAAAGTCGAATCTTGACGTCTACCGTAAACCGTTGATGTCCTTAAAGAGAGTCTGCTTCAATTAAATGTGCCGACACCAAGTTTGAATCTTCCGAGTACTCGGAAGTTGACCATCTGTGATTTTTGTCCCAATTTTCCCAAGAAAAGTAAATTTTGAAGTCCCAATTTCCCGTCCTCATCGCCGGATGTCCAGCGAAATCGGATCCTAAACTCACAACGTTTGAACAGTTTCCGGTCCCAGCTTAAGTCAAACTATTGAAGATACTTTCGGGTCACGCCATTTTATTTCTTCCATCCCTATTAGCGTGACAATCTGCTCGTATTTTGGACTATTTGCTCTTCCCAGCCCATCCCGAGTCGGCAAACATCAACTCGGCCTTTGTGATTTTCGACTTGCCGCCCTCCTAATTAAGCTAAATTGAATTTGGAAAGTGACCCTAACTCGCGAGGACACCTTAGAACGTCAAGAGAAATCAAGCTAATTTCTAATTTTCATGCGTGTATGTATGCTTCAAAGTTGCGCCGGGGGGGAACCGACGACGAGAGAACGCCCGTCTCGAGGTTAAAGACGGGACAGACCCTGCCGTACTCCTAACTGGTCAGGCGCCCAGTTCCAGGGCCCCTAGGGTCCGCGGGAGGGCCCTATAGTAGTCCACCGTCCGTCCTATCCGTATGTATTTTGTCCGTCCGTAAAACTCTGAAATTTTAGCGATTTTTGTCTGTTTTGTCCTCGTCCGTCCGCTGTTATGTCGTGTCCTCATATATAGATATATATATATATAATACTTACATATTAACATAATATATATAAACATATATGTCTACACACAAGTATACACATATACGAGTACACACATTACACACAGTAGACATAGCGGCGTCCTGAGCGGCAGAAAGGTCGCTCAGGATAAACACACACGCACAACACAGCAGAAACAACAACAACAACGACGACAGAAAAGAAAACCGACCAGAAACGTCGGTTAGAGAGAGAACGAGGACAAAAAGCGAAAGAACAGCGAGGACACGAGGCGGGCGTGGGAAGAGAAGCGGGACAAGGGGAATCCGGGAGGATTTTCGAGGGGCTGGGGTCAGATTCGGTCCCAGGACGGAAAACGGGGTCGATTGATACCAAACACAAGGGGGGTAGACATAGAAGCGGGTCGGGACCCATCTATGGGTTCCGATGTGTATTAGTATGGGGAGCTTTAGCGGGCTCTCCTGCGTTAACGGATGGGCGGAGCGACGCCCGCCGGGTATCGTTGGACTCACCGTCCAACGGCGATTTGAACGAGGGGTGATATTGCTACTGGGGGGCAGGAGTAAAAACGGTACTAAAATTACAGCGATTAGAAAGAGAGTAGTGGCTACGGTAGGGGCGCTGTTGTTAGTTGTCCAGGGTTAACGGAGCGGCGGACCGAGACCCTCCGGGTATTTTTGGAGATGTCTCATCGAGACGAATCCAATGAGGGGCGATTCGCCCATTTTAGAGTTGAGCGAAAAATCTCGATTTATCGGTGCCCATCAGTTGTTGACAACAGCTTTCTAGGCATCTTTGCGGGGCTACCGCGGGTGAGCAAAGACTCAGGCGGAGATCCGGCACATATCGTTGGATTCAACTAGTCACGGTGAACAAAACGACGGGTCGCATGCACCGGTTCGAATGCGGGATAGGGCAACGAGGACGTCAAAGAGTGGGGGTTTGTATTAGTTGCAACCTACAATGGGCTACAGGAAAGAAGCAGTTTTACCTAAAAGAGTTGTCCACAGGACACACACACAAATAGATACATTTACATACTTTATATATGGTATGTCCTAACTATATGGAAGGTAACAATCCGGGTTCCGCGTTGACAATCCCACCTAGCGTAAGTAGCGATTGTCTCTACACGTTACAAGCGAAGTTTCGGCGCTGTCCGGGGCGTTTTTGGACGTCGAGTCACAACTCCCAAAGTGTCCTACCAACTTGCTCCGATCTTTTTCCGGATCAGGATACCGTAGACGGTGGCGAGCCTTCGAATTAACCCGTCATCCGTCGTTCCTTATAATCGCGAAGGCTACCAAAGTAAGATTTCCGCTTGTTTATACTTGTTGTTTTCTGTGACCATTGCTTAGTATATCGCTAAAACCAAGTAAATTTAATATTTTTGATTTCAGTCTTAACAAACGTGTTTTCTTGAACGTGCAGCCGGGGGCGTCCTATTCGCGGACGGTCGTAACCGTCAACCTATAGCACATAGTGTCTGCTGGTTGGATTTTCGACTAATTTCCAGTTTCCGTCGGTGTGGGGCTCCATTTTTAAGTCTTACGGGTCGGTTGGGGCGGCTCATCTCCTTACAATTTGGTCAGATTGTAACACTCGTCCCTAGCAAAGTCGTAAATTACAACGAAAGTATGCGGCACGTTACACGAAACAATTCGCTGACATAAGACGACAATTGTATACAGAACACTCCCCTAGTACAAAGCGACATTCATACACAAAACGGTCCGTTAATATAAGTGACACTTTATACAAAAAACGGTTCATTAACATAAGCGACATTTTGTACAAAACGGTTCATTAAGATAAGCGACATTTTACACAAAACGGTTCAGTAATACAAGCGTCATTTTTTATACAAAACGGTTCATTAATATAAGTGACATTTTATACGAAACTGTTCATTAATATAAGTGACAATTTTTATACAAAACGGTTAATCAATATAAATGACATTTTTATACAAAACGGTTCATCAATATAAATGACATTTTATGCAAAACTGTTCATTAATATAAACGACATTTTATGCAAAACTGTTCATTAATATAAACGACATCTTATACAAAACTGGTCATTAATATAAACGACATTCTATACAAAACTGTTCATTAATATAAATGACATTTTATACAAAACTGTTCATTAATATAAGCGACTTTTTATACAAAACGGTTCATTAATATAAGCGACATTTTATACAAAACTGTTCATTAATATAAGCAACATTTTTATACAAAGCAGCCATGTGTCAACGCGTCCCGATACAATTTTGAGTGCGAAAGTCCTGAAATGTTCGTGATAGGGCCGAAGCGGCCCTGTTACATCTCTTATATTTTTAAATGGAAATTTTCGGACTTGGATATACGGGTTTAAAATAATGTCTGTACGTGTTCGTCTGATTGTCACCGTTCTCCTTCTTACATCGGGATCCCTGTCGGGATCCCCTGTCAAAAAGGGAGAGGTGCAGGATGACTAATGCCCGAGAATCCAAGAAGGAACAGAAGAAAAAGACCCTAGAATAAATTAGTTCTGTATATATAGACAGTGTATCACTAAGTGGTACACGAAAGATTGTTGCTTTTCCTTGGTTTATTTGTTCGGTAAATTATTTTTGTGACGGGTGCTGGCTGTGCTTCATTGATGTGGTGATCCCAAACTCCTTACGACCCTAAGCCCTCCTCCTATATTTTAAGGGGGAAAATGACTTTTTACCTGGGTTTGAAAAGTTTATTTGGGTGCTTTCGTCGCCTAAATCTCCATTTTGCTATAACCTACACGCATTGATAGACACACGATAATATAACGACATGAATGGCTATATGCATCCTGTTGTAATAAATACATACTGTGCAATTCTAGGTTTATAGTCCCTGCGTCATTGTCCCGTATTTATTCCCTTTTCTTAAGAACTCGTTTCTCATTACGAGATTTGATTTTCCACCCATTGGCGAAGGAAGCCAACATATGGCTCCGTGATCTGACGTTCCGCGGGTGGATTGTCGCTGGGACCTGTCTCCCAGGCATTTGTTTCTAACAGTTCCGACGGGTATTGGGGCATAGTTGCTTTCCGTGCCCTGTCCGGAAATTGGCGTTTAATGTCTTGAAATAACTGGGTAAATTCCTTAGTCCATGTGCCCATGTCATCTTGTCCAATGTCCCATGCTGGTGGTGGTGGGGCAATGGTTGCTCGCGCTCCGACGCTTAAAAGGTAGTCAAAAGAGCAGATGTGGCGGCGCACACGGCGCATGACTTTGCTTTGTGTGTCCAAAAGGCGACCTTCGTATGGCTTAGATCGAAGGGCGGTCCTATATCCGCCAAGTATTATGACAGTCTGGGTCTGAGGCGTCGCAATACATGTCGCCATATGGATCAGGAACTGCATAGTAGCTCCGGGCCAAGCGATGTCAAACCATCCCTTCGAAGTGGCCATTTTCACCAGCGGCGTGGCCATATTGTCGCCCAGAATGAGTACCTTGGGCCAGGTGGCAATTCCGTGACGGATGAAGGTCCGTATCTCTTCTAACAGGCGGCCCATGACGTTGTGGCATGGCCGTGGACGTCGGCCAAATTCGATGTCTTCAGGTCCAAGACCGATTGCCCAAAAAGAATCCGAGCGGTTCGCCTCCGATAATTGGGCATGGCCGGTGGCGAGCAGGACGTTTTGGAACTTTGGTATTTTGAATTTTTCGAGGAGCACCGTTCGCATGAGGTGCGGTAGGGCAGGGCAAAGGCGCTCCGTTGTTTCGGGATCGAGGAATTTTGCTTTGCTCCTCCGTGAAATAGCTTTAATGTCTCGAGCTCCCAACTTGAGATCGGAGATGTCTTGTCTGGCTTGATCCTCGTCGAATAGATATATGACGAGGAGTTGATAGCCTTGCTCCGTTGAGGAGTATTCGATTGGGTATTGTTCGATAGTTTGACCCAGCGGAGCCATATTTGATAGTTCTGGCCAACGAGTGCCTTTTGAAAGAAACATTTCGATAGGAGCGGCGTAGTTGATAGTATAGAATGGCACACGCGGCTGCGGGTTTTGTTCCATTTTGTTGATTGTTTTGGTCGATGTTTCCTGCAATAATATTCATCGCCATTAGTGGCGGTTCTGGAGGGCATTTAGTGCGGGAGCTCGAGTTCTTGGAAGTGGTGTTTTGGGCTGGCGTCTACGCTACAATCGTCTTCCCCGAGGTGGTTGTCTGGGAGGTCGAACTACCTCCAGTCCAATGTCTTCAGGCTGTAATTGTCGTTGTCCGTCATTCTCGTCCGGTTCCAAATCAGGATGTGCGGCTAACATGTCTTCAATGTCCTGGTCGTCAAATATGTCCCTAAAATGTTCGAACATGTCGTGCCGAGCACGAACACTCCTAGCTGGAGGATTCATAGGCATGACAGGGTCACAATGTCGAGTCGGCGGAGCAAAAGGCACGGTTTGTCTGACTGGGGCAGGTGGTCGGGGAGCAGGCTCTCGGGGAATCAAGCGCGGGATTACCACTCGAGCTTCAGCTCCATGTGGTATATAGTCCTCGTACACTCGACGGCGATCTCTAGCCTGGCGATGTGGTTGGCGTCGAGTGGGTTCGGGAGGCTCTGTCCTCTCCCTGATCTTCTCGCCAGAACGTCCCAACTCAGTGGAACCCTCACTTTCCTCCGTAGACGGGGCGTCAAGTTCGAAGCGGGGTCTTCGACTGGGTCCCGGTAAAAGTTGACTCAGGGGCATTTCATCTTCCCAGTCTTCCCAACTAACATACGGTCGAGCTTTAGCGCGTGCGGATCGAGCTAGAGTCCCTTTTATGGCGGAGGATGCGCTGCGCGGCGGCGCCTTCTTCCTCCCCCGAATAGAAGAACCCTCGGTTGACTCGCCGATGGTTGAAGTTGTCTCACTAACCGTGGGGACGGCTCGTATTGGACATCGTTTGGCTCTGCCGCCCTCCGAAGATTCGGTGGGTCGGCATGACTCTTTCTTGCCTCTTTCCTTTTCCTCACGTCTCCTAGCCAAGCTTTCAACAAATTCTGCCACAATGTCGTCGGCGGCCGTTTGGGCCTCCGAGGGTGGGTGCTGCATAATAGGTCCTGCTAAATATTCTACTAAATCGGTTGCGTCCTGAAGTTCTCCTCGAGCCCGGGCCTCTTCATCTTTGATTCTCTTCCTTTCTTCTAATGTCCATTCCCATTCTGCTTGTTGGTTTTGTCTCCTAGTGGTCCAGCGACCGAAGGAAGAAACATGTGGGGTACCGGTCTCCTGTTCCGATAGGGGTGATAACGCAACTGGGGTTATCCGATGATGGGGTGGGGTCCTAGCTTTACGTTCCGCGAGGGGTGAGAGTAAGGGTGGGATTGCCCATCGATGCGGTGGTGTTGGAGAATCCATAGTTTCGGGTGATGTATCCTCGGAATTTGCAGAGGACGCTGGTTCGCTAGCCGGTGTGGGGGTTTTAACTGGTTTCTGTCGTGGTTTAGGTACGGGTTTTCTGGCTGGGGCTGGTTCTACCGGAGGCTGGCTATAAACTGGGGCGGATTGCGTAGGTGGTGGTCTAGGAGGTGTCGAGTACGGTGTAATCCATTCGTCTGGGGTATACTCCTCTAATGTAGCTTCGAATCCTAAAGGCATTAGCGGCGTGTGTGGGAGCGGCGTAGGTGGAGCGGAATAAGCGTGGCGGGGTCTGGGATGTCGTAGTTCCTGCAGCTCGGGAGATTCACGATGGAGGTGGTACGGTGCCGGTGGTTTATCCGAGTCAGTGATTAAGCGTTGTGAGCGGGGACTGCGGTAAGTTTGTGTAGCGGTTGCGGCGCGGCGTTGGGCAGGCGTAAGCGGCGAAGTCTGGACGGCGTGTTCTACAGCTGAAGTTGGAGAGATAGCTTGCTCGGGCGTGTGAGGTGAGGACTCGTCTGGATCCTGCGAGGCAAGTAGTTCGACAAGGCCTAGGTCATTGAGGTTAAATGGGCGTAGTGATCGACCATTACCTGAGCGTGGTAGAGCTAAAGGTCTAGTTGGTTCCTCAGTTCTGACGGATCGCTGTTGCTCCCGTATGGTAACTGGGGCAGTATGTTGTCCGTATTCGGGAGAGAATGAACCTGGGGGTTTATCAAGCGCATACGGCAACTTAGCAGGGTCTTGTGTGGCGAGTTCCTGCGAGATAGCGGGCCATTCGGTGTCGGGAGTTCTATCGGGATCGCAAATGGGTAGCCTGTTTTGTTGCGGAGCTCCGGATGAACCTTGGGCTGGGGCCTGAATGGCTAATTGTTCTACTACAGCGCGATGTATGTCAGGCTGAGCTTGCGTGTATACTAGATTAGGATCGCCTATCTCCACACTAGTTGTATCGGATGCGCCATCGATGTCTTGGCGTAGCCGGTCGACTGCCTCTGGGTCGGCAGCCTGTAGTTCCCTGGCGAAATATTTATCGGCAAGGATAGTTTCTCCGGGTTCCTGTAGTGCAGCTTTCAGTAAATCAGCCATGTCCGGAAAACTACTAAGTGGTCTGTAGCACGGTTTGGTGCGATTGACATGGACTACGTGGTCAGAGGCATTGCGTTGTCCTGGGAGCTTGACGCAAATGCAGGGCAACATTATCTTAGTAATTTGGTACGGTCCACACCATCTGCGTTCCACTTTACGTGATAGTCCAGGTGTTGTATAATATCGGTAGACCCAAACATGATCGTTAACTCGGTAATCTGGGATCTTAATTTTGCTATTGTAATAACATTTCCTATATTCTTTAGCAGACTCCATGGAGCGATAGGCTCGGCCTCTGATCGTGGCTAACCATCGTTGTACGTTAGCGCGGTAGGCTTCTGCTCCGGGGTAGCGTCCCCAATCAGTCTGTGTCTCCATTCCACCCGGTACTCGGGGTTGGAATCCGTGCATGAGCATGAACGGTGGGTAATGTGTAGAAGCGTGTACTGCGGAATTGTAGGACATGATACAATAGGGCAGGACTTCGTCCCAAGTGGTATGGTCATTCTCGGGTAAAGCTACTCTTAGGAGGAATAGTAATGTGCGATTGAAACGCTCGATCTCTCCATTTGCCTTCGGATTGTAACTCAAAGTTTCTCGCTTAAAAGTGTGTAGCCTAGCGCATAGGGCTTCCATGACTTCTGAAACGAAGCATCCTCCTCGGTCGGAAACGAGTTCCTCAGGAGCGCCATAGGGGCACACTACGTCTTCGATGAAAACTTGAGCTACACTCTTAGCTGTTTGGTCAGGCAGTGCGGCGGCGATGACTAACTTAGTGAATTGGTCAATGAAGGCAATAACATACCGATTTCCCTTTCGGGACAAAACCCGAATATCCAATATGTCGACGAACATGCGGTGCGTAGGAGCGCTAGCCAACGGGTTATCTCCGAGCGCGGCTCGAACATTTTGAGGCAGAGTTCGGGACCGCTGGCAAAGTACACATCGTTTTACATACTCGTCGACGTCCTTACCCATGGTCTTCCAGTAATAGAATTGTTTGAGTTTGCTCAGTAGGCGGTCCCTACCTGGGTGTCCACCGAATAGAGTGTCGTGTTCGTGTTTGAGTATTTGTCGAATGAGTAGTCTGGGCACACACAATTTAGGTCTGTGGTCGTTCGGCATGATGGGGTGCAGGTAAAAAATGGCTGTGTCGGGGCAGAGACGGTAGTGATGGGCTTCTAATTTGAGAGCAGTAGCTGCCTTTTCGTCAGCTGGTGGTTGTCGAGTATGTAGGTACCACCATATGGGTCCAAATTGTTTGTCTCTACGTTGGATGTAAGGTATGTAATTGACCAGATTTCGTCCTTCATACTGTTGGAAGTGTGGTAAGTATATGTGTTCACCAGTGTCATAAACCTGTTCAGGGCGTTGTAGTCGTACTCGCGGTCCACATGCATAGGCGACCCTAATTAAGGTATCGAACTCCTCGACTTCTGGTAAACCACCATATCTCTTCCTAGCAGTTGTTGGTAATGTCCGGGGTCTAGTGGGTTCAGGTGTACCAACAGTGGCACGCGTTGAGCTTTCGCTTGCCGCGCCAGGGGCGGGCGGTGTCGGAGCAGTCGGGAGTTCTTGTGGCAACGTAGGCCTAACAAATGTGTCAGGGGCCGATGAAGGTCCAGGGGCTGAGTACAGGTTCTTGAGTTGGGGCTGGTTCAGTCGGTGGTCCGGGAGCGGTCGTTGGTCCGGGGGCAGTCGAGCGCCTCCCGGGCACTGCGAATCCTTCAGGCCATGGGTCGTCGATGTCTCCACAGAAAATGAAAAGGGTTGGGTCCGGTAGTGGATCGTAACCTGGTCCTCCGAACATGCGATAAAAGCGTTCCCTAACGCACTCGGGTGGGAGGTTAACAGGAGCGTCTGGGGGAAGTCCCATTAGCTGTCGCGTAAGTCGTTTCCAAGCTTCTTCAGTAGGAAGTCTCCGCGGTGGTTTGGCAGGAGCTTTGCCCTTGCCACGATCCTGTCCTTTTACGGCTACAGCAACCATTCGAGTATGGTCCTGTGCGTCATATTCGGCTTCGTCGGCGGAGTCGGAAAATTCCACGTCGCGTCGGGGGTCGCGTGAAAGTCCGTCTGCGTTGGAGTTGGCCTTACCAGGTCGGTATTCGATATTGAAACCACCGAATTCTATGAGTAACTCATTACGCCATTGGGCTAGACGTGAATTTCGCGGTGGTCTCTCAAATAATGCGTTAAGTGGCTTATGATCGGTCTCGACATGGAATTCATGTCCAAGCAGATAATGCCTAAAATGTAGAGCGGCCCATCGAATAGCGAGGACTTCAGTTTCTATAGCGGGGTATCGGCGCTGGTAGTCCACCAGCGATTTGCTTGCGTAGGCGATAGGCAATGTCCCTTTATCGGTCTTTTGCGAGAGCACGGCCCCTTAAGCGTATCCTGAAGCGTCCGTTTGGAGGATGAAGGGTTTGGAAAAGTCCGGGTAGATGAGTAGTGGTTCTTGTACCAGTGCTTTGCGGAGCTTTCCGAATGCTTCCTCGCATTGCGGTGTCTAGTTAAATTAGTTGTCCTTACGTCGGAGGGCATTGAGTGGTTCGCAAATCTCGGAATAGTGTGGTATGAATTTGTGGTAGTAGCCTACAAGTCTTAAGAAGCTCTGTAGGTGTTTGAGAGTTTCAGGTCTTTTGTAGTTATCGATTGCGGCTGTTTTCTCGGGGTCAGGTTTAACTCCTTCGGAGCTAATAATATGTCCGAGGTATTTTAATTGTTTCTGTCCAAATTGGCATTTGGAGGGTTTTAGTTTGAGATTAGCTTTACGAAACCTATCGAAGACGGTGATGAGATCTGCTAAGTGTTGCTCAAATGTGGGTGAGAAAACTAATATGCCGTCTGTGTAAATGAGGCATCTCTCCCATTCTAAGCCTTTTAAAATGATTGACATGCACCTTTGGAAGGCGCCTGGAGAAGAATTTAACCAGAAGGGTAGAACATTGTATTCGTATTGATCGTGGACAGTGACAAAGGAAGTCTTTTCTTTAGTTTCGGGGTCCAATTCCAATTGCCAAAATCTCTTGTTAAGATATAGACTTGACATGAATTTTGTGTTTCGCAGGCATCCTAATATGTCGTCTATGCGGGGTAACGGGTATAAGTCACGTTCGGCGACTACGTTGAGCTTACGAAAGTCAACGCACAGACGCAGGGTTCCGTCACTCTTAGTGACGTACACTATGGAGGAACCCCATGGTGAATCGGATGGAGTTATAAGGCCTGCTTCTACCATGTTGTTTAGTTCTTCCCTCAAGGGTTCACGTAGAGAATGTGCCAAGCGATATGGCACCTGTTTTATGGGTTTTGCGTCCCCCGTAATTATCCTATGCTGGTGTACGCCACACCTACCTAGGTCGAATGGGTGCACACTAAATATGTCTGCGTTTTCGGAAATAGTCGTTTTCAATTGTTTTAGTTCATAAGGGTTAAGTGTAGTCTGTCCAAATTCGATCTTGTTTAATACCTGTATGGATCGTTCCGTATCGATTGTTTTCTTTTGGTCATTTATGACCTGTACTGCATTATCGCGTGTAACTCCTATGCGGTTACATTGTTTGGTGTGCTGAGGGGGTCCGAGTTGGAGTAGACGCTTATTACTGTCGTATAAGAGCTCGACCTCATTGTCATCAAGCATCTCGATGTGTCCGATTGTATGTCCTGCGTGTATTGCAACTGGTATGTTTCCAAAGTTCATCATTGCTACAGGAATCATGCGTTGACCAGTGAGCACTAGCACGATGGCGATGTTCCTAATGAAAGGGTCGGGTACAAATAGTGCTTGGCCGGTATGCGGTTGTGTGATCTCGGGGATGGCGTTGATGAATAGTTCGGTATTCGGCGGTATCTGTGTATATTTCCAGGATACTACGTTAATGACTGGCGGTCGATAGTCTCCTTGGTCGGCAAAGGGTGCGGAACAGTTCTCCGTCCCGTTTGATAAATCCAAACAGCGGTCCTTGAAATTTATGGCTACATACGGGAGTAAAGCCATGAAGTCGGTACCCAAGATGCATTCATACGGTGTGTCGGTAGTTACTTGGAAGTCGCATGGAGTGCTTAGCGAGCCTATAGTGATTGGTGCTTTCACTACTCCGCTAATTGTCAAGTCCTGTTGTGCAGCTGATACTATACGGGTGGTGTTAGTGTCTCGGGGTACTAGGCGTAGACGGGCCGCTAGGGCTTGGGACATAATTGAGACGTCAGCTCCGGTGTCTACAAGTGTCGTGACTGGAGTGCCAAGTATAGTTGCGTTGATGAGAAGTGGAGTATTACCTGCGTTCATGGTGTTTAATTGTCTGGTGAACATACCTTGTCGGGTTCCGCGGCGTAAGTCACGAGTAGTGGCAGCGAATAATTCGTCGTCCTCTATGAAAACAAGTTCTTCCTCGGACGAGGCACGGATGGTCAACAGCCTGTTGGAACGACGCGGGGCACGATTGGACACAACGGACACGCGCGGCGTCCCCGAAGGTACAATCGAAACCTCGGTCGGCGAAATTCGGGGTGTAGTCTCCTCCTCAGGTGGTGCGCTAGGGCCTCTTTTGCCGGCTCTAATCCATCTAATTGCTTTTCGAGGTTTTCCGTCAGTTTTGATCAGTCTCCCGCGGCATGGTAGCCATCGGGGTAGGTAGTACGCGTACTTAGGGGAGACCTTACACTTGGTCATGCAGTAGACCAGACTAATTACGCTGACGACGATGGTAACGATAAAGTAGGGCGAAAGACCGGTATACTTTAAAGCTGGGAAGTTAACTATCTTTTGAACTTGTTCCTTGGCTATCTGAGCTACCTGTAAGTTGGTCGCCTTAGCGTCGTCGAGTGAACTCCAGGTTAAAGGTTTTAATTTGAGGCCGGAGAGCCGGTCAATAGTAATATTTGGTCCAAATTTGATTGTAATTTCCTCTGGCTTTAGCATAGTCGTTAGTACGATCGATCCTACGACCAATTGTGTATAATTTCCGTGGGGAAACCATAAAATTCCGTTGGGCGGAACCTTAATGGCCTTACCTAGGGTCACGTGCGCGAGCTGTCTACGATTAGTTAATATTACTTCGGGTTCGCTGGTCCGAACCAGAACACCTTGAATAGTTGTGTGCACGGCTGTATCATTGGCGAGTGGGCCGATAAGCGTGCGCTTGCTACATGCGTGTTTGGTGGATTCTGGCACGAGTTCACCTGCGATAATCCATTCCAAGCAGTTTGTACTGTGGTCAGTTAGCAACGCGTGGGGTGCACAAAAAGCAATTCCGGGTCTCTGCTTGCATGCTCCTAGATTCAGCGACTCGAAACGCACATGTCCCAGTCTGGCTGCATATTGCGGTAGCGGTAGTCTCAACTGCGTAAGCGTGTCAGGATCGTTCCAACCTGTGTTATAGACCCGAAAATAAGGCCGAACATCACTGCGTTTGGGCAAGGGTAGCTGCAAAATAAAGCCAAAGCGAAATCCCGTTAAATCTACACTTACGGGCATCACTCGACCACACTGATATGCTAGACTGGGTTCTCGCATCAGAATGGTCTTGGATATGCGGGGATCCATGACGAATAATCGTCGTAGCATGACGACATCGATAACAGCAGGGGAGAGTTCACCATTTAACATGGACTCCATGATGGCCTGTACCGACGAGCGCATGTTCGCTCGTAGTATGTGGTCAATCAACTGATGGTGCACGTGCGTGACCTCTTTCTGGTCAGCACATCGGACCTGTTCAATCATGGAGACTACCTCCTGCATGCTGTGGTGTAAAAATGCATAAATGTCCTCATTAGCGCGGGTTAATTGCTTTATTGCCTTAGTGTTCCGAAAAGAGACGTCATTCGTCTCACGCATAAATTTTTCGAGAACGGTCACTTGCTGACGTACGTTATTAATATGAACGCCGTTGGCGAAGGCCATTCCTAAACCTAGAAAACCAGAAACAGCGCCGGCAGCGGCGGCGATTAGGCTTGCGAAGCGTTTTTCTCGTCGGTTGGTAAGGTCACATAAGTGTTCGTTCTCTACGCAGAAGGAATGCACAAGCAGCGAGTAGTAGTTTGTATCTAATATGCCATGATATGCATCGTCCAGCTCGCGTTCCAGTGCGCTCAAAGTTGTATGCAGCTGCGAGTACTCAGTACAGTTCGCTTTCCTGCAGCAATCGGCTCGGCAGGAACCGTTGACCTCATACGGTGGACAAACATTGCTTACGTAGGGGTCTGACTTGCGTTCCCAATCTCTCAATGATAGCTGCAGGATCACTGGCAAATGCGTGGTCTGGTCAGAGGTGATTACCAAACCCTGCGGTTCGACAACGACACCTACTTGGCGGTTTACAAACGCACCTAGTCGCGAGATTGCATCACTGAAAGGCGAGAGCGTGGCGTGCGTAGAGCTCAACGTCGAAAGCCAAAGTAACAGTAAGATGGTACAAACTTTCCGCATACCTGTATTCGGACCTGGGCCATTATTTAGGCGAGGAGAGGAAGGTCGAGCCATCTTTCGGGGAGGCTCTAATTCATCCTCACTGTTTACTGCTTGTTCGTCAGTTCCACTCGGGGTTTCCCACACAGCTGGTCGGACATTCTCTACCGTTGGTTCGCTTCGCTCATCGAGATCCTTTTCGGACGTGCTCAAACAGTCAGCCATCGCTAGGGCCAGCTGTTCTTCCAGGTCCTGAGTAGAGCTACTGATACTGCTGCGTCGGAGTGAACACGGTTCCGAGATCAGTTAGTCTACTTCTACGTGCTCACCGATTGTCATACCGCACTCAATTTGGAGCAGATTAACGCTAGCAGGGCGTCTCAGGAGTCTCAAACGCGCACACAAGAGCACAACGCGATCCCGTCTATGTGATTCGTCTGTAAACTCTAAGTAACTCATTGCGTATTGGACAAAAGTAGTTATTGGGACTCCTTCACTACCCTGATTGCTATAGATGAATTCCAACAGCTGCGGCGCTTCGCTCAACATCTCATGCAAGTCGATGTTGGCAGCACGGGCGAGCCGTTGCATTCGAGGCGTCTGAATACCAATATAGTAACGGCAGTTGGGTATTATATACCCGTCAATGCGGATAGAAGCGCAAGCGGTGCTTAAAGTACCATGGTAGTTCCATTTTCCGTGGTGTCCGACAAAATAACAGCAAGGATCGACGCTCGATGTCGGTCGGGCATGACTCCTCCTACACTCTTGGCACATTGGGTGCATACTCGACTCTGCCTCAAATTCCTTCTCCATAACTTGCTGGAGCGTGTGGCCATTCACGCATTGACCCTACAATTCCATGAGGAGTTCCAGCGAAGCAAGAGCCACTGGATCGAGGTACAATCCAGTTACACGGTGGTCGATAGGGGAGGCCATACCTAGAATACTGTTCAACATGGCAGAATCTCGTTGAAGCGCTGCGTCCTCACTACATTCGAAGCGAACGTCGAAAAGACTACTCAGGTTGTTCAATTGCTCCATGGCTTACACAACTCTCCTATAGAAAAGAGCCTGGGGTTGTAGTACCGCAGACTGTCCGAAGTCAGCGTTTACCTCACCTGCTCTAAAGTTAATCGCAATAAGGCATTCTGCTACAAAGGGGTTCGAATTTTCAGTTATTTCTATGCGCGGGTATTGGTAATTCGAGGTCTCGCCATGATCAGTGGAAATGGCAAACAATGTGTCTGGTCCCACAATACGATTTCGTTCATTCGCCGTCAACGGGTGAATATGTCCTCGTTCAATCGGGGTGTCGTTAGTAAGATAAAGTCCATACATTCTGTGCAATTGCTGATCCAGTCGGCGTGATCGTTTGTCGTTAGCGTCCTGCACAAAGTCAAGTAATTGTCTTCGTCCCATACAAGCGTCTGAATATTCACTGACTATGACTACGGATTCCTCCGAATCACCCGGGGACATACTTGGTCTCCCTTCGACGGATTGATCCTCAGTCAGCTTAGATTTCTCAAGCGGGCTATCCGAATTACCCGAGGGCATACAAGGCACCTCTTCGACGGATCCCAACATATCGCTAGAAACGCTAGACAAAGTGTCAGTGGACTCACCTAAATTACCTGGGCGCATACGCGGCGACCCGTCGATAGGATCCTACCCTGCACTATCGTCCAAATGAGCCAATCTCAACTCGCTCGCGTCCAACGACTCGTTCTCATCACTATCTTCTTAAGTGGTCTCATGCTCGCTGGTGGTATCATCAGCGTCTTCGGGTGGATTGACAAATGACTTGTTCGCAGGCTCAAGTCAACACCGTCGTCCGATGGTGCTCGCTGTAACACATTGTTTCGGCGCGTTTCCCACGCCCTTTCACGGTGCCACTCTCGTACATCGGGGGTGGGACCACGTCGGTACCAATCAGCGTTCGGATCTTCCCAATTCGCCCTGAACTCTTCGTCGCTCAATAGTTGTTCCTCGTCGAGTTCATCATCGCTGGCTTCATCATAACTGTTAACGGAGTCATCTAGAGCGTTGGTTATTTCATACTCAGGCTCACTATCCTGCTCATCCTCAGAATCACTATGTGCATGTGCAGTGCTCTGACTTAGATTAGACACTTTCGCTTCGCTTAAATGATTCGCATCGCTCGCTGTGGATCCACTTCGTTCACATAGGAGTTCAACCGACTCCCTCAATTCACTACACTCCTGATCAACAATATCATCAACCACATCAACTTTATCACGCAAGTTATTGAAAAAACTTAGCTCGGCATGGGGAACGTTACTGCGCGCTTCAGCAACGGTTGGCGCAACGGAAGCCTCATAATGCGATGGACGGCCTTTATTTGCCACTCCGCCATCAACATCCCCGTATTTGGGCAGACCCCGGGCAATACTTTCAGCCCCAACGATCATACCCGCTTCATCAGTGCAAACGGTCGGAAACCCGTTGCTACCTCTGCTTGGATACGGGTGACAAGGGCGGTCCCGGTCAGCATCAAGGAAGGACCCAATGACCGTGGTACCTCTTGCCAATGAGGTCGGGAAAGTCACCTCAAGTCCATCGGTGCTATAATTGGCCGGTTCAAAATAGCACTCAATTACATCAACATCACTTCCATCATTATCCGCCATAAATTCACTAAGACTACAAGCGCGACCTAACTTAGGCAAATCAGCAAGTTCATACGACACACAATTCTCATCATCACACAAGGGACGACCCGCGCGGCGGTCCGACCCACATACTACATCATATGACCTATAATTTAGAACGGAACTAGGGCTGGGCGACTCTGATGAGGCCTCTACATCGTCTAACCTAACCTCCATCGTCCCTGACCTTCCATCGGTCTCCAAAAGCTCCTTGGGTGTCTCACACGACGACCCGAATCGATCCTATCTTCTTAAGCCATATCAACGTCTTCGGCTTCCCTGCCGGAATAATCATCAACAACACCAACTACACTCTCTCTCGGATGGCCAGCCACAGAGGAGGAAAATAATAATAACAATGGCTCAAATACATCAACATCATCATCCACTTTCCTTCCAGTCATCTTCAAAGAGCTGGGGGTTCCGGAATTCCCCCTTGAGGTGGTTCCCTGGGGACTACCGGCAATAAAATCATCACTTCTCTCAAAATCACTTAACCTATAATTTTCAACATGGCTATTCTCTATTTCATCACAACTCTCAACACTACCATTACTACCTTCCACTGCAATGAGAGTTCGTTCGTTCTTTCCGGGCCCACGCATGGCCGGACGGTTCGATTGATCGATCGGTCGCTCGCCTCGCGGTTCGCTCTCTAAGTCGCTCGCAGACATACATACTAGTGGATCGAAACCTGCGCTAGGTATATCCACACACGACATATACAACCCCTCTCCCAAATAACCCTCTTTTTGGTATTTTATATTTTCGGTGCTATATACAGTGCTAGTGCTGTCGTCCAAGTGCTGTTCATAGTCGTTGTCTGTTGAGCTCAATGTCCTCCCTTTGGGACTGTCGATCGGCATGAACGGACTACAACTCCGAGGAAGACGCGCGGCGTCAGCCCAGGGAGCGGTCGTAATCACGTTCAAATGCCTATCAGCAAATCCCTCTGTCATCTCAGAAAAGTCCACGTCGTCGTTGTTCCTGTTCATCTCGTATCAATCGTCGTCATACTGTGGTTCGTCTGCAATTGCAATAGCATTCACTCGTCCGGTCGGGGCGCTATATCCTAACTGACCCTGGATCATGCCGAGTTCGTGACTGAGCACATCTAGGCGGTGGGAAATGGCCGGGCTAGGTTCACGATTACCTTTCGTTTGCGAAGCACTGCAGTTTAGCTGGTATCGGCGGCGCTCTCCTGCGCCTCCGTTCCTATTTCCTCCATTTCCTACATAGGGACGATTAGACTGTTGCTGAGGGCCTATACCACGCTCGAACTGAGACCGTTCATTAGCGACTCGCTGATACCCATTAGCCTGTCCCGGCCGGTTGTTATACATAGCGGGCTGCCGGTTACCTGCGTTGTCTCCATTTCCGCGAGCATTATTAACAAAACCTGGGGGTGGACGGTTAGGCTGATATCCTAGTTGATTCAAATTCGAACGGTTTCCTCCACTATTCCATCCTAGGTTATTTCGATATCCGGCTCCGGTCTCGAAGCGACGTGGCGGAGGCGGTGGAGGACCTACACGACCCACAGGATAGTTATCATTTCGCGGGTAAGTTCCTCCGTAGTTCCTCGGTTGGTACTGCGTTGGCTCTCGACGCATAGCGCTAGAAACATAAACTGGTGCAGGTTCGGCGTTGCGCGGCATGTTGTTAGCGGCTGGCGGATAGCGGGCGGGATGCGGGCAATCGCGCATAACATGTCCTAATTCACCACAACGATAGCAAGTAATATGCGGTATCGGCAGACACGGTGGCGCAGCAGGGGAGCCAGGCACAAACGGCGGCGCGAGAGCATTTAATTGGCGCGCGTTCTCAGCTCGGTTATCGATCACGTCCAGCAGTCGACTAATCGTATCACTGTTACTACTGTTCGCCTTACGATGTTCCTCGATCATGGTCTGGAGTTGTGTGATCAGACCTTCACCTCCCTCCTCAACAAGTGAGTTCACTGTTTTAGTGCGGGGCTTACTAGTAACCGAAGCGTCTGGGTCAGGGCAAGCAGCATTCGCGTCTTCGTACCGCTTAGCAACAGCTACCGTATCACGAAACGTCTCGCACACGTGAATCTGGTTAAGGACTTGCCTGCGCACTTCGGGTCGTAAGCCCCTCTGAAAGAACATGCGTAGCGACTGGTTCATTTGCTCCCTGTTGCCTAGTGCAAAGTCCTGATAGTGATTTCTCAGGTCTACGAGAAGACGAAAACAAGAAGCATAAGTTAGCGACAAGTCCTAGAAAACTTTGGCGCTTCGCCGGTGGGAGGCCCTCGAAAGCCTCCCTTGCCGGTTCACGCAAGAGAGCTGGTAGACAAATTAACTTTCGACGATCGTCCCAACCATTGGCGTTAGCGAGACGATTGGACATACGAACCCAATCCTCGAAATCCTGACCTCCAGGTTTCTCATCAAAGGTCACCATGTCCCTTAACGGTATCATTGGAGGACCAGTGGACTGGGTGGTTAAGTGGTGTAAAATCGCATTCGTTGCACTCGCGTCCGCGCCGAGCGCTTCGGCAAAGTCTCCACGACGAAAGTGTCCAGTCGGTCGAGGTGGTGGCGGCGTCATCGGTCGCTCGCCGGCAGTTGCGGCCGGTCGAGTTCTAGTCCGTACGGTGTCCTCCATCGGTCCATCCGTCGCGCCGAAGAAGTCGCTAGTCTCCAAGTCTCCGTTGTGATTAGCGTTAGTATCCATACTCACAGCGGGTTAGACATGTGTATAAATGTTGGTTTATGCACACGGGTTGCAAGTTACAAGCGGGACTAAAGGTTCGTTGATATATATCGCTAGAACAGTCTCACAAAACTGAAGTTACCTTAACTGCAAACACACTCTCGTCTTCAAGAGACCGCAACTATCAGCAGAGACTTGTTACAGCAGTGTACAAAAAGCAACCCGACAAAGATTAAAATGGTTACCGCTAATTTATACAAACAAGTTACGGTAATCTATCACTGAAACAGGTCAAAACAGCGGTACTACTAGCACAGTTGAGTTAGGTAAGAAGGAGCAGGTAAGTTACAACAGAGAAAGCAGAGGTATACACAAAATGACAACAATATTACTGCAAGGCATTAAACAAAAACGTTATGCGCCCAGTCATAATCCTATTTTGCAAAAAGCGATCGAGCACCGCTATCCGTTGTTATGAAACAAAATGCGGTTTTGCCATCGATCTTTCGCGAACGATATTTAGTCGGATTTCGATTTCATGTCGCAAAATTCAATTTTGTGGCCGAACTAAATACTCATCTGTTTCACTTCATAGCCGAATAACTTTTCAAAAAGGTGTATTTGCAATAGCCAACGTTCTTGAAATACATCGACCTAGTCAGTTTGACGTTCCAAAACACATTTGCTCGTTCGTCAACATGTAAGCGGACATGTTCGCGAACCTCAACTATACCCTTGCACAAATTGGTTCGCGCACAATAACATTCGTCATCGCGAAAGCAAATAAATACAATTTTTAACAAAATCAGAAATTTTGTTGCAAAAACGGATTTGGATATAAATTCAAAACTCTCAAATAATGTGTTCGCGAATAACAAAACACGCTCTTCTGTTCGCAAACAATCACGTTTAATATTCTAATTAAATCTCGCATAAGTGTTCGCGAACAACAAAACAGGGTCGTTTGTTCGCGAACAGTGAGTGTGTTGCATTATTCGAATTAAATTAGAATAAATGTTCATACCTCATTCATGTTCGCGAACAGCCATGGATACACGCTGCGCAACTTAGTCTGCATGTTTGTTCGCTAACAAAATTTGAGGTCGGGTGCTATATATACTGTTCCCGAATGACAAGTCTCGAATTAAAATTCTCTAAATGTATGTTCAACAACAACCTAACAATTTCTATAAAATGTTCGGTAACATAATTCATACGCTTTGGAGCTCGTGGCAAAAATGTTTTTAAACAGTTTCAAGATGGATATGGGATCGCCAAAAAAACGTTCAATTACCAATTTTTTTTGGAAATTACAAAAGAGGATTATTGCTGGGCGCATACAAAGTTTAGTCTCGCATTACAAAGCAACTATAAAACGAAAGAGAATAAGAATTTACAATGTCCAATTATTGCTATTCCACGATTGTCTGTTGATCCAGGCGATACCACAGCGCGTCGCAAACGATATAACAGATGGCGGCGTGTCCAAAGTCCCAGCAGCAACACGGAACCAAACCCAGACGTCGAATATTAGACGGCCAAGAGTCACCGAGACAATTAAAATGCGACAATTGCTTTCGTAACGACAAAGCACAGTCCCGTCGGCGATAGTGGGCGCGACAACAGTTCCAAGCAAGTCCAATAAACTTTGACAATAGTAGATCCTTGACGGAGTCCCTAAGACACGGCGCGTAGTCAGTCGGTCGTCGTCGAGCAAAGGCAATATCGGATATATATGACAGTCTTCCGGTCAGACGGCTCAATAGTTCGATCCAGAAAACCGGTTCAACAGATAGAGCTCGGTAAACGCGGCGGTCCGTACGATAGGTCCGGATGCGAAAATTATAGTTATTTCGTCAGAATTGATGATTGACGACAAATATGACGACGATACAAATATTAATACCAGTGATACTTGATTAGCTGGTTAGATAATTAATCAAAGCAGATACGGTTAATTAAGAACAATCCTGAAAAAGTGCCCTCGACTATGTGCGTACAGGATAAAGCAACGCGTCACTGCTACAGAGAGAACACAGGGAAGCGGCGGATAGCAGATCGAACGGTTCCAAAATCGATACAAATACGGGCACAAAATAACAAAGCACACAAACTGTTGGGATGCAAATGCATGAATACGATACATGGATTACGCAAGTAGGCGTCGCAAGGAATCCCTAGGGCGAGAGGTCTCCCTTGAAAACAAAATTTGATCCTAGATAAAGTTTGGATGCAAAAATTTCGAAAGGGGGTTCCATGAGTGCCGAGCGTATGCTCACAGTGCATGAGTGGAATGAAAATTTTAACTTACAACGTGGGGTTTGAACGAAAATTTTACGCCTCACGCGTGGACCATGTGTTGTAATAACCGGTGACGCTGCTGCATGGCGCAACTTCCTAACACCATGCCCATACGATCCCGGCTATCGTAACCCCAAGGGTGGACCGTGAATACCAAAATTTTAATCCTATTCCTGGTCAGACGCAAGAAGCTACGCAGCTTAGCAGGCCGCAGGCGCGTTTAACGGGGTGTGTTCGGACCCCGCCCGAAAGGTTGCGCACGTGTCTAGTATCGGGTATGATTTCTGAGGTCCCCCAGCGAGGCTAGCACCGACACCTGCTCGCAGGTCATGGAGCCTAGTCGCTATTCGCTATCTTAGACACATCGGAAGTTGTTTAGTTCTATTTTAGTGTAATAAGTGTGGAAATAAAATATGGAAACGTCCCTAGAAATTTGAAGCTCAAGTCGATTCACCTAGTTAGCATCGCGGTATGCTCCGTGTTAGAGCATTTACCTTTGTGGCCCCCACAGGGTTCCGACAGGCCCTGGGCGTTTAATGTCGGATTATCAATGGCGTGGCCTGCTCAGTTCCATAGATTCTATGCTAGCGTACTGGTGCCTTGATCAGTGAAAGTTTTAACTCATTAGAGTCAAGAGAATTCCTAACGAATTTTGAGTTTCGGTCAGAAACAAATATAATTTTACTAGCGTTATCTGGTTATTTCATTAGAGCGTAAATAGATCTGACAGAAGGCCCTGCTCGCCAGTGCTTGTGACATTCTCGCCAACAAGCCATGACGAGTAGTGCCTGCTCGTCTGAGCGGACAAACCAGAAAAGAAAAACTCCCTATCTTCTCGGTATACAATAAGGCTTTGCTCGGTGTCAGCAATACCAGTTTACTTACATGATCAAGTGTTACCTTGGGGGACGAGTGTTTGTGAATAAAGGTTGGGGCAAACTAAGCAAAACGAATCAGGGTAGCCTAGCCGCAGCTCGCCGTGATCACTTAAGTTCGGTAGATTATGGGGCGCAAGGCATAAAAAAGGGAAAACGTGAACGGAGCGTACAGATACACGCGCGTACGTGGACTAGGGGCGGTTATCCCTGCTTTGACTCAATGTTACTGAACTAATCAGCTATGCAGTGCACTAAACAGGGCCCTAGAGTGCTTCAGAAATCGCTCCTTAATGCGGGTCGCTCTGGGCGACGAATACTCAAGAAGGCGGAGGAAAAACGGTGATCATAACTGGCTATGCGAGCTCGGCAGCATCGTTGCAGCACTACGTAAGGCGACGCCGACTCTAACTGGTGACAAGGAGTGTCTGGAAATTTATCCTTAAGATATATATACTCACGTTTGTGCATATGCCCGAATTCGTTCTGTAGCGTATGACATCCTTACCTACCTAATAGTACGACTGACCGAACGACGGGGTCCAGAAACAACAGAAAGGGAAAAATGGAACAGTTCCCTCATTTTAGACCGCCGGAACGCGGTCGGGGTGTTGCGTGGCATGCCGCGTCCTTATGGGCAACTTACGAAACGGTCATCCTGTCGATTGATTTCTATGCGAACTTGATGTCGGGTTTTGGATGGGGAGGCGAGTCCTTTGGACGGAGTACGCCTAGTCGAAGGCTAAATCAGCATCATTTCCTATCTATTGGGGTCGTTTGTATCAATCGGGCCATGGGTGATCGGCCCGGGACGCGTTTGCTTCTTTGGTTTTCTCTTTGGTTGTTTGTCTTTGGCCTCTCTCTAACGACTATTTTCCTATTACACTGCAACGTTGCAGTGTCTCAACTGCACTGTACTGCAGCTGAGTTATTATCGACATAATAGTCGATGTTCCTATAACTCTGTGGCTGAATGGTTAAGACATATGAAACTGCAGCGGACTTAAATTCTCCGTGCAGGATCAACTCACACTACGGGAAAATGTAACTGGCTGATACTGAAACTGTAGAAAAAGTGAAACTGGGCATACATAGTACATAGCCTAACGGGCTAACCGACTATTTGCATTAGAATCAGATTCAAGCAACTAAGCCGAGACGATTTCTAGATAACACTCCGTGAAAACAGCAAACACCTTAAGCTCAAGTTAGTGTGTCTAGAATTTGTTTAATCTTTTAGGTTCCCAAATTTTCTTAACTCACTAAAATAGAAGAAATTTTAAGGGCTTCCTAAAGCCCGACGGAGGCGAGCCCTCCGTCCCTAAGCTGCGTTTCCGTCCAAGCCCAAACACGGCATGGGCGTTGAAGAATCCACTAAGCTATAAGTTTGTAAACCATAATAGAAAAACCATTGAGTAAGTCCCTATTTTCTGTGGCATGCACGTTCACGAAGTTTTACCGTGGTCGGCTCAGGAAAATTCGTTGATCCTAACTCAAAAGAAGCAAGTCATGTAAAGTCTGGACGAGAAGCGTCCATTTTGTTGTGCCTTACCTAAGACCACGGGGAATCAGACTGACTTCGACTTGGTTGGCTGGTTTGCCTTTTGCTCGGTACCTACGTGCCCTAAATCGCCTCGCGCTTTCACCTCGGAATTCGATCCTAGATATTTATTCTAGTTGGGGCTGTGTGTAGCATTTCGTCGGGGAACCGCGGGTTGAGCTCAAAAGGTAATGATTCTGTTTATACGAGGGGGACACGCTACATTCACGGGGTACCTATACAAACGGCCCGTTACTGTTCACACAGCAGGGAAACTAAACCCCTGCATACGCCGATCCTTTCTCATACTTACAGTCTTTGATCCATGGGGCAGCAATTGCTAGAACCCCCTTCGCGGGGCGTATACCCACGCGGAAAATCTTCCACCACCGATCCAATTAAGAAGCGAAAAGCGAAGAAAAAGAAAGCCACCGAGCAGTTGAAAACAATGAACAATTAACACATAAAATCCTGCGTCGGAGCCGGTCAGTAAAGTCGACCGAACTCCGCGCTGCCGAAGTCAAACTGATTCCAAGATTCGACGCGTTGGTCGTAACATCGAAATTTTCGCCTGTAGTTAAGGATGGCGATTTTGTCGCCGTCCAATCGTTGGCGATTTCTCGACGCCCACTTTTTTGGGTTTTCTGTCCAGTGTCCAATTGGGGACACTTCCGGAAAGTCGAATCTTGACGGCTACCGTAAACCGTCGATATCCTTAAAGAGAGTCGGCTTCAATTAAATTTGCCGACACCGAGTTTGAATCTTCCGAGTACTCGGAAGTGGACCATCTGTGATTTTTGTCCCAATTTTCCCAAGAAAAGTAAATTTTGAAGTCCCAATTTGCCGTCCTTATCGCCGCATGTCCAGCGAAATCGGATCCTAAACTCACAACGTTTGAACAGTTTCCGGTCCCAGCTTAAGTCAAACTATTGAAGATACTTTCGGGTCACGCAATTTCCTTCTTCCATCCCAATTAGCGTGACAATCTGCTCGTATTTTGGACTATTTGCTCTTCCCAGCCCATCCCGAGTCGGCAAACATCAACTAGGCCTTTGTGATTTTCGACTTGCCGCATTCCTAATTAAGCTAAATTGAATTTGGAAAGTGACCCTAACTCGCAAGGCCACCTTAGAACGTCAAGAGAAATCAAGCTAATTTCTAATTTTCATGGGAGTATGTATGCTTCAAAGTCGCGCCGGGGAGGAACCGACGACGAGAGAACGCCCGTCTCGAGGTTAAAGACAGGACAGACCCTGCCGTACTCCTAACTGGTCAGGCGCCCAGTTCCAGGGCCCCTTGGGTCCGCGTGAGGGCCCTAAAGTAGCCCCCCGTTCTTCCTATCCGTATGTATTTTGTCCGTCCGTAAAACTCTGAAATTTTAGCGATTTTTGTCTGTTTTGTTCTCGTCCGTCCGCTGTTATGTCGTGTCCTCATATATAGATATATATAATGCTTACATATTAACATAATATATATAAACATATATGTCTACACACAAGTATACACATATACGAATACACACATTACACACAGTAGACATAGCGGCGTCCTGAGCGACAGAAAGGTCGCTCCGGATAACCACACGCACAACACAGCAGAAACAACAACAACAACGACGACAGAGAAGAAAACCGACCAGAAACGTCGGTTAGAGAGAGAACGAGGACAAAAAGCGAAAGGACAGCGAGGACACGAGGCGGGCGTGGGAAGGGAAGCGGGACAAGGGGAATCCGGGAGGATTTTCGAGGGGCTGGGGTCAGATTCGGTCCCAGGACGGAAAACGGGGTCGATTGATACCAAACACAAAGGGGGTAGACATAGAAGCGGGTCTGGACCCATTTATGGGTTCCGATGTGTATTAGTATGGGGAGCTTTAGCGGGTATCGTTGGACTCACCGTCCAACGGCGATTTGAACATATTGCTACTGGGGCGGCAGGAGTAAAAACGGTACTAAAATTACAGCGATTAGAGGGAGTAGTGGCTACGGTAGGGGCGCTGTTGTTAGTTGTCCAGGGTTAACGGAGCGGCGGACCGAGACCCGCCGGGTATTTTTGGAGATGTCTCATCGAGACGAATCCAATGAGGGGCGATTCGCCCATTTTAGAGTTGAGCGAAAAATCTCGATTTATCGGTGCCCATCAGCGGTTGACAACAGCTTTCTAGGCATCTTTGCGGGGCTACCGCGGATCAGCAAGGACTCAGGCGGAGATCCGGCACATATCGTTGGATTCAGCTAGTCACGATGAACAAAACGAGGGGTCGCATGCACCGGTTCGAATGCGGGATAGGGCAACGGGGACGTCATAGAGTGGGGGTTTGTATTAGTTGCAACCTACAATGGGCTACAGGAACGAAGCAGTTTTACCTAAAAGAGTTGTCCACAGGACACACACACAAATAGATACATTTACATACTTTATATATGGTTTGTCCTAAATATATGGAAGGTAACAATCCGGGTTCCGCGTTGACAATCCCACCTAGAATAAGTAGCGATTGTCTCTACACGTTACAAGCGAAGTTTCGGCGCAGTCCGGGGTGTTTTTGGACGTCGAGTCACAACTCCCAAAGTGTCCTACCAACCTGCTCCGATCATTTTCCGGATCAGGATACCGTAGACGGTGGCGGGCCTTCGAATTAACCCGTCATCCGTCGTTCCTTATAATCGCGAAGGCTACCAAAGTAAGATTCCCGCTTGTTGCGACTTGTTGTTTTCTGTGACCATTACTTAGTATATCGCTAAAACCAAGTACATTTAATATTTTTGATTTCAGTCATAACAAACGTGTTTTCTTGAACGTGCAGCCGTTGGCCTCCTATTCCCTGACGGTCGTAACCGTCAACCTATAGCACATAGTGTCTGCTGGTTGGATTTTCGACTAATTTCCAGTTTCAGTCGGTGTGAGGCTCCATTTTCAGTCTTACGGGTCGGTTGGGGCGGCTCATCTCCTTACAATTTGGTCAGATTGTAACACTCGTCTCTAGCAAAGTCGTAAATTACAACGAAAGTATGCGGCACGTTACACGAAACAATTCGCTGACATAAGACGACAATTGTATACAGAACAGTCCCCTAGTACAAATCGACATTCATACACAAAACGGTTCGTTAATATAAGTGACACTTTATACAAAAAATGGTTCATTAACATAAGCGACATTTTGTACAAAACGGTTCATTAAGATAAGCGACATTTTACACAAAACGGTTCAGTAATACAAGCGTCATTTTTTTATACAAAACGGTTCATTAATATAAGTGACATTTTATACGAAACTGTTCATTAATATAAATGACAATTTTTATACAAAACGGTTCATCAATATAAATGACATTTTTATACAAAATGGTTCATCAATATAAATGATATTTTTATACAAAACTGTTCATTAATATAAACATTTTATACAAAACTGTTCATTAATATAAACGACATTTTATACAAAACTGTTCATTAATATAAACGACATTCTATACAAAACTGTTCATTAATATTAACGACATCTTATACAAAACTGTTCATTAATATAAACGACATTCTATACAAAACTGTTCATTAATATAAACGACATTTTATACAAAACTGTTCATTAATATAAACGACATTTTATACAAAACTGTTCATTAATATAAGCGACTTTTTATACAAAACGGTTCATTAATATAAGCGACATTTTATACAAAACTGTTCATTTATATAAGCAACATTGTTATACAAAACAGCCATGTGCCAACGCGTCCCGATACAATTTTGAGTGCGAAAGTCCTGAAATGTTCGTGACAGGGCCGAAGCGGTCCTGTTACAAAGTGCATTTATTTTGCGATTTAACATCACAAATTGTTAACCGCGTACAAGTGAAAACGCGATTTCAAATCGCTTTTTGGCATAAGCTATAATACGCATATAGATAGCAAAATGTGATTCAGAATGTGATTTGATTAACGCGGACAAATGGGTGAAATAACACATGTGTGCGAACACAAATTCCACTCGGACAGCACAGAGCCCATTTTCGCGTTCACAAAAAACCAATACCAAATGATGAAATGTGAGCGCGAAATCGATTCGTGATTTTGTCAAAAGAACAAACTTGGTGGCACCTAAAGCGGACTGACGCATCTTTGATCTTTCTTTATCGCCCTCTTCCGGTCTCTCTGTTTTCAAATTTTAATTAAAATTATTAACCAAATAATAATAGTAATGCTAGTAATAGTAACTACACATATATTGTAACGGCCCGAGTTTTATAATACTTTTCCGATATTCAAAACAGTGCACATCGTATTGGTAAAATCACGCTCCACCAGCCCGAGGTGCGCGGGTTGATTTTCGCACCCCCAACCGGATCATGGTGATCCCGAGGTAGTGGTATCCGATTAATCTCAAAATAATGAACTGGATTCAAATCGCTCACTGTGTTGATAATAATAATAATTTTAATTAATCTCAATGATAATTGTGTCGTGTTGGGTGCGCACACGGATGAGCCGGGGACGGCAGCCAAGGCTTTTCACGTCTAGTTGGCAAATTTTGCGATTTGGGTACCCTTCGGCTGATCCTAGTGCGTACGCCTAGTACAGATAAGAGTGTTGGATGTTGTATTATATATATTGTATAACGCGTGTCAGAAAGGGTTTTTAGGGTGCCGAACTTGTGAAATGTAGGATCAAGCTATTCCGGAAACGTTTTTATTTCGAAAAGACGTGCTCTGACACGCAGGGGTAACCTAAATTTGTGTATATTCATAACATGTAACATTTAAGGGAAATCATTTAATAGAGTGCTTCGAAAATTTGGCCTGTGAAATGGGCAATCTGGGGTTACCGAATTATCATCAGGGGTCTCTGAGGTTTCGATACCACTTTTCGGGTCAGCCAAACCCCCGCCCGTAAGTACTTAAGGACCCCCAACCAAACGTTTAAACCTCCAAACTTTAAAGCCTCGGATCACCACGAGTACAATCAAAACTCCCCAATTTTTGGAACCTTACACCTTCGGGGGATCTTATACTAACTATTGCGCCCTAGACCGGGGCCCCCAACCCTTACCGGCTCGCCCCGGACCCCGACAATTCCACCGGGACATCAAAATTTCGTACCTCTCACACCTAAAACGGCCTCTAGCGGGCCACCTATGCGAGACACACCAAATTTACTATTCTCACCAGTAGGCGACCAGCCAGCCCCCGGCCGCCTACTCCTTCCCGTTCATTAAATATAGAAAGAACACTAAGAAATTTCTTAAAATGCAGCGCCTGCAGCGCCGATATTTTTAACATTTCAAAAACCCCGCGCCGACCAGCGCGAGGTTTTGGTTGTTTAATTAGCTCGTTTCAGTGCTCTACGGGCATCTGCAGCTTTATCATTGACCAAGGGGCGAATGTTATCATTGTTATGTTGGCGAAATGTGCCGCTGTATTGTTGTTATGTTAATTTGCTTTGTTTTTAGCGCATTGTAAAGTGTGTATATACTCAGTTATGCTTTATTTTCTTGGACTCATAGACAAGGTATGAACTGTTTAAATTTTCAAAATTTTAACTTTTGGAGAGGAGCCGTGGTGTCACGAGGGGCTAGACAGAAGAAGGGGGGGGAAGAATTTACTATAAAAGTAGGCTGCCCGTTCTAGCATCGGGACCAGTCGAGCTTTCCACTTGTAAATTTGGTGGTTGTCGCCGTTAAATAGGGTTTTTCTCTTTTCTCTCTTTTTTCTCGTTTGTGTTGTTTCGGTCTATGCTTTCGCCTTGTCCAGGGTGGCTGCTCGTCGTGCCTCCACGGCGTAGAGCCTTTTCTGGTTTTGGCGTCGCTTTTCGAGCTTGCAAGGGCCGCCATTGCGGACGCTGGAGCGTCGAAAGGATGCTCCGTGCGCCCGTAAAGGTTGAGCCCCGACAAAATGTGCAAAACTGCGAAATTATTTAAAATTTTCTGATTGCCCGCGTCTCGACTGGTTCCCCGCTCCTCGGACGATTTCTTTTCGTTCACAGGTGCGAGGAGTGGTCAAATTGTCTGTTTTAAAGTATAGGATAAGGCTTTAGAGGGGAATCTTGCTATGTGGATGAACTGAGCCGGTATTTCTTTAGGATTTTACGAGTTCAGAGACAGTTGCAATCATCGTCGCGGTTTTGCGCACCCAGAACAATCCCCAGTGTCTTTTCTTGCAAATCGCGGGTTCTTTTGTTTCTTATGGAAATTGGGATTTCCCCAAGTCGTGCAGCTACGGTAGCCGGGAGCCCTGGGAGCCCTAGTCTATGACAGAAGACCTCTGCTGTGCCGGACGTATCGTCTCGACATGTTCTGGGACCCGGACTGCTCTACACCACCTCCTTAAAGGAATATAGCAATGTGCTCTTTGACTGACGACGAGGCGCGACTGTTTTTGACAAGGGTAACTTGGTGCGTAAATAGCATTTGGTTGAATTTCCTATTTCACGATGAGTTTAGTTAAAAATTTCACATCCGAAATAGGTTTAAGGAATATATCCCGACAGCGGGTAAATCGAAGTTTAATGGGCTATACTAAGAACAGCGACGGAACGTGGTCGCTGGCATCTTCAAGGGCACGAGGTACCTCCTTTCTACCTGGCCCAAACTCGCAGCGGCGAATTTTCCCTCGCTCGCTGCGGCCTCCGTGCATATACGCAATAGGTGATGCAAGCGACTGCGGGCCAGGGTCTAAGCGAGTGGCGAAGCTCACTAGTCGAGCGTACAAAATAAACCGAAACTGGAGTTGTCCGCGGACCAGACTTGGATTAAGCTTAGGCGGGACGCGGACTGCCGGACCGTGCCCCTACGGGAAGAGTCTTCGTCGGTACCTCCTTTTTCCGAACCTCACTCAAAGCAAACCAACGTTAAACAGTGTTGGGTCGTTCGCGGACCATTTCAGTCTCTGTCGCAAATGGCTAAATTATGGGCTCTCAACCCCACATTTCCATGAGAATTCCGAGCCTATCTCGAGAACAAACTATTTCAATTGGATAGGTAATCTCCTAAACTTCAACCGTGAAAAGAACCGAACCAAGAAGGTTCCGAGAATCTGATCAAATTTTAACTGGAGGTCACGTATTTGACTGATTAATTTTTGGGCTAAGAAATTCGGGCTTAAAAAGGGGTGGTGTTTGTGAAGTGTGAAATACAAAAAAATATTCAACAGTAAATCAGTTGAGCCGTGTGTAGCTTTCTGAAGCAGTTCGGAACAATTTTTGTTAGTAGACCACGTCCAATAGGAAACTTAGGAAACTTAGCAAGATTCAAGGGAGGCTTGAAAACAAGCTCCAAAGTGAATTCGATGCAGTAGTGGATCTGAATTGACCAAGATTGCCCCCTTTTCAACCTAGTTTTGCGGGCGGTGGCATCCTCGCGTTTCTCCGCTTAATTTACTGGATCTACCACTCATTGCACCCCGCGTAGTACCCGTGTCTACCTGAACTATCAGGAACTTCCCCTGTCGCGACCCCCACGCAATTAACCATCGTATCGCACCGACCGTCTCCTTGTACCGCCCGCCCGAGCAATTGAGCCCGACCCCCTCCTACATCTTGGTACTTGAAGTCCAGATAATCATTAGTAGTCAAAGTCTAGCCACCTAATGGACTGGGGCCTTCGCCTTAGTGCCCTAGTATTATTATAGGTAACAAAATTCAGTGAACCTACCCCCAACGAGGCCACCTTTAGGATCGATATGCTGCCATATGTTCGGTTTCAAGGCAGGTGGTACATTACACCAGGATCGGAACGGGGGAATAGCGCAAGAGACGTACTCAACCTTTAGGCCACTACTAGAATCGCGACCGTGCATTATGCTAGACTTTAAGTCAGGCCATTATGTTACCTTAGGACCAAAAACGGTTGGACCTTGCAAAGACTATACTAGGACTGGAGAACCCCGATTAAGGATTCTTGGATTCTGAGGGAAAGGCGAGTCAGCCTTATTACCTGTGAGCAGGCCTAAGGGTTGATTCTCCCTCAGGTGGATCTGCGTGCCACTAGATACGTGGGCCAATATCGGGGCCAGGCCGAACACTCTGGTAAACCAGCCGGCAGTCTGCTAAGCTAATCGATTCCCTTAGGTCATCTAGCAGATCACCGGGGAGTCGTGGAAGCCGGGGTTGTCCGGGCACCACAACTAAGAAAAATGGTGGTGCAGCTGGGATCCCTTATGGCCAGAATTTTCCTAGTACATATTACATTATTCAAAACAAAGGACCAAACATATATATATATATATATATATATATATAAATATATATATATATATATATATATTATATATATATATATATATATATATATATATAAGGATATATGATAAAAAGAAACTATGACCAAGATTCGTAAGTTTCATGGATTTTGATTTTACGTACAGGCAAATAGGTATACAGCGGCATAGGGTGGGCTCGGAGCACTGCGATGGTCCCAGAGGACCCCGAACGAGGTGTCTTCCGGGCGGGTGGATCATATGGAAGTTCCCTGTCTTCGATCCCGTTTGTGTTCCACCCTGTGGGTCTTTTATCCCCTAAGTCGGCTGAAAGCGGCAAAGCATCAAGATTTACTTTCATGTGAGGATAAATAAAGACAAGGAGATAAACGTGAAATTTTCGCACCGTGACACGTTCAACCCATATGATGTTTACACGTTAATGGTGGTAGGGCTTTGAGATGGGCACGGGTATTTCATGTGTATTTTGGAATTAAATCTAATATTCAATTTCAAATTAATAATTATAATATTAATAAATTTATTCACAGTTTCGGAATTAAAGTTGCTGTGATTTCTGGCTTGCAGACGACCTACTGCTTATTAATGCATGTTTGTGAGCGTAAAAACGACGCACGAATCAACTGCGAACAAAGTACGTGTGAAAGTGATTACAAGTAAAATGTCAATGTTACAAATTGACAGGAGCGGGAACATTACTATCTTAGCCATGTCTGACACTCAGATTGCCTATCAGTCCTGATGGAGGTTCGTAATGATCCATAACACGTAGTTGAGTCTAGCGCTTAGCACTGTTACACTTATTACTGTTCGAGTTTCTGTAGCATCTATGATAAAATACCATCAGTTTTACAGTAAGGGACTGTCAGTCCGTCCTCAAGAAACACAGAATACCAACGACCTGGCCATTGAGCAAAACTGGATTTGGGTGATATTACTTAAGTATCAACTACTTTAATATCAGGAGTGTCTCAAGCCTGATCCCACGTATTAGCTACATAGACGTCCGGCAACGAAAATCATAGGAAGTTATAGCTCATACATTACAAAATGTACTACGTTTATATGGGAGAATAGGGCATGTTTTGAGGTCGAACATTATCACAATCTAGGCAAATACCTATAGCCAGCTCAACGTCCCGAGGAAAACCGTAGTTTAGAAAATCTCAGTAATATATGTCCTAAACGATTGTACCTTGTAATGTGTTGTACGAGACAATATGTAGTATCGTTATATTTTTGCACTTCATTTGTATTTCGCTTTTAACTTCACTAAGAATTGTCATCGCCCATCTCGATTTGGCATGCATCTTATCCGTTCTAAAATCGTTCCATTCAGAGCGAACATTAGCTTTATTGTCCTAGCTACCAAATCCCTTATCCATTGTCTTCAAATTTTCCAAACGAATCTCATGATGGCAAACTTCAAAGCATAGTTTGGCGTATTCTCCGAGTTTAGCAGCTGATTACGACATCGCGAACTTTACCCTTTAGAGAAAATTAGTGATTTTAACGTACTTTTCTCCTACTTTGTGTACCTCGTTCGTTTACCATTGTCTGATATATCAACATTTTGTGCCGTTATAATATGTTACCCTGGTGGTTTGTCTCAGAGAGCACTTATCGTTTATGACGCCTACCGCATATATATTTTTTAATCCAAATCATAAAATAACTTCTCACGATGTCTAGTGCTCGTTAGCGACAGTGTCTATGTGTTACATGTATTGTCCGTCCGGGCATCGTAGTTAGCTATCCATATTAAAACCTAGCTAATCCAGCTGTACCATGCTATCATTCGACTAATACTGAACCCGATACAAGAAGAACACAGTAGTGCAGAGACAGGCTATAGAGGAAATTATCACTGCTCATGAAATTATGTAACACGTATGGGTTATAAAAATTTGATTATTGAAAAGGTTAGCTAATATGAGGTAAGTGTATCCGTTCAACAAGTGATACTTTTGACATAAAACATCCATGACCATCGCAATCCTGTAGGGGCCGCAATCATAAGCCAGTTGCTGAGCGATTTTGGCGCCTGAAGAGACTTACATCGAGTCAAGGTGCACATTGAATGAGTTTAGACAGTATTTAACAGTGAACATGCACACGACATCGAATCGGATTTAATGAAGCGAATCAGTAAAACAACTTCCAAGTGAGATCGATATAGGAAATAGTGGCATGACATTATGAGCCTGTGAGCAGGTGTAGGTGACAGCTTATGAGTGGCTTAGCCATCATACAGGATCTGTACCACACCTGCCCCAACCAACTGGCCGGTGTCCGAACATACCCATGAAGCGCGCCTACGGCCTGATAAAGTCTATGGCATCTTGGGTCTGACTGATAATTGCGAAAAAACGCGAAATTGGCAAAAAAGAATTGGCCCACTGTTGAGGTATAACAGCCGGAATCGTATGGGCATGGTGTTCGAAAAGTTGTGCCACATAGCTGCGTGAAATGTAATTACATATATGTATACGGTTTCTTCTCTGCTATATTATTTTTATCAATACACTACTTTTTTCTTCGCCGCCTTTAGTTCCAAGATGGTCCCCATTTTACCACACGTAACATATAGAATTACCCATAGAACTCATTGCATATGCCCATTGCAATGCTACTGAACATAATACAAATATTAGTTTTATATAGTATTTTGTTACTGTCACAGCCGTCAGGCTAAGCACTTCTTACCCAGCAGTCAAGTTGTGCAGAGGACACAATTACGTACACACAATACTGTGTCGGAACAAGTTATATCATATTACGAAATCCTATAAGTTAGAATCTGCACAGTCGTTTAAAATAGTCCAACAAACATCCTCTGTTTAGATATACAGCCATACATTCTCGAAATGCTATTTTTGTAATAATTTTTCCTGAAGAAAAGTTCAGAAGGCTATTTTTCATTTACGAATAGTTGATAAAGTTATCCAAAATACATAAATTTTCCACGTTTTAAGAAAAAATACCTCGCAAACCAGAAAATTTAAGATACAAAAGGCATCACTTTAACTGGTTGATCATTCGTTATGTAAGCGTTGCCTGAACATTTCATGATATTAACTCACTTTATTCTTGCGATGAAATTTTACATATATAAGTTTAAAGCTGTTCACTGCACGTAACATATTGCCCTGTGCTAGAGTTTTTGACATTTCAGTTACACCTCAACCGCACAGTCATTAGCATTTTTAACCAGAGCTGTTTCGCGCACAATATTATTAATTTAACTTATGACAAACGAATAAGGAAATTTATAAAGGACGAGCTTTCATCACCAGCTAAATATATGAGGCCATGGGAAAAAATTCGGATTTTCAGAAAATGCGACAAGTGGCCTGAGGTAAACATACTGGATGTTGGGTTTAATTATCGGTAATCCGTTCAGAAACATAAGAAATGATTG
>JASANE010006818.1:0-30051 GCA_030248225.1 Trileptium ribeirensis
AGTGTCCTATTGTCCGAGTCTGGCAAGTGGTGTTTGATGCTGTGTTAACCGACGAGCAGGACCGCTACACTCAATTCAAACTTTAGCCGCGCAATCCAAAACTACTGGAAAGATTACAAAGAATTTCTGTTCAGCTAAAACATCCGTTAAGGTTGCGCAATTATTTCAACAGGATAGTTAGAGTTACCTAAAAAGCGACCAGAATCAGCCCACGACTCGGTTTGAAGGTACGTGCATCACTGCCAATAAATTTTTAAATCCGAGCATTTCGCGTAAAATATATATATATATATCACTGCACCAATAGCATACAGGTAACTCAAATCTATAGCAAAACACGAAAAATACTACAAATTAACTATATACTGACCATATAATAATTGTCTATGAGTGTCTTTATGATCAGCGGCGTTTCGTACTTGTTCGGTCAGTTTGTGGCCCACGATTAAGATCGACGAAAATAACGCTGGGAGTTATTGAAATCGAAAGCACCGCGATAAATGTCACAGTGGTGTAGCAGAGTTCGCCAACGACGAGCCAACTTTGAGCAAATTAGTCGCTAAGCAAATGCAGTCGCAAAGTGAGCCGGATCGTTCGAGCGATTTCAACGTTCACGTTGCCTCTGGAGGCTGTACAATGATGAACGTAATGTAAACGAATCAGTCAATATTGAATGTCACTTCAAATAAATTAGTCCGTGCACTTCGCAATACCGTGAGGCGGAATACTCAATAGCTATGATAGAGAGTGCAATCAATCGACAAATTAAATGCTGCTTTCTGTCCTGAAATAAAGATTTAGCACCCAGTTCATAATACGCCGCTATAACGTGGACCACGTTGGACCAGCACATACATCACTCCGGCATACCAGCCAAGCTTCCATCTCCACCTGATTTATAACTCACGCGATTTAACGAGTACAATTCTCCTAATAATCCAATGCACAGAACAATAAAACAATTTAAGCATGCAGCACATAAATATTCTAAAGCTACGCCTAGCACTAGGTTGAAACGGGTAAATACCCTAAAATGATCTGGTGTCCACCCTTTGAGCAAAACTGGTTAGTAATGTGCCGCAGTGCGAGAGGTCCCTCACCTGATGCTTTGAAAACCTTGGTCCCAAAAACTTTATTGACGCCTCACGGCGTGGCCCCCACTATTTTGTACTAGGACCAGTTCTGGTCCTAAGGGATCCCAGCTGCACCACAAGTTTCTCGGCGTGTGGTGCCCGGACAACCCCGGCTTCCACGACTCCCCGGTGATCTCCGCGATGACCTAAGGGAACCGCTTAGCTTAGTAGGCTGCCGGCGGGTTAACCAGGGTGTTCGGCCTGGCCCCTATAATGGCCCACGTGTCTAATGGTATGAGGTCCCCCGAGGGAGAGTCAACCCCTAAGCCTGCTCACAGGTGATAAGGCTGACTCGCCTTTCCCTCATTATCCACTCAATCCCCTAAGCGGGGTTCTCTGATCCTAGTATAGCCTGAGCCAGGTTCCCCCTTTGGTCGTGCCTGAATGTAGGGTCCTGAAGACTAGTGAGTGTACGGTCCTGATTCCAACAACACTACCGTATTGGATGTGGCTCCTTACGACATTTCCTTGTTCTACTCCTAACAGGTTTTACCTGATACCTAAGACAACACCAGGGCACTGAGGCGAGGGCCCCAGTCCCTTAAAATCAAAGCTTGAACCTAGAGATTAGTGGAAGTTCCAGTGTTGCAATGTGATGGGTACCTATCTCTACTGCTCGTGCGGGCGGTGTCGTAGAACAAACTACGCGACGCAAGGGTTGGTGTTAAGGTTTGCGACAGAGGGGAGTCTTGACAGGGTGGGCGTGCATCGGTGCTATGCAGGGTGTAACGAGGGGGTGTAGGTCTAGCATTCGAGCGAAGGGTTGCATGATACTCGCGGCAGCGGAGTATAGGCAAAGGGGACTCTGATTTGATCTAGATTCACTGCTTCCTCGAACTCACCCTTAAACTAAGTCCTGGATTCCGTTGAGCCCTAATCCTAACTCGTGCGAAGATCCTAACCTACTAATAAGAAGTTTCGAGCTGCTTCAGAGAATCACACACGGTTCAACTGATTTACTGTTGAAGTCCTTTTTCTCGCATTTAGCACACTTTATAACAACGCCCAATCGGGGCGGACATCAAATGGTTTATAACACGCGAATAATTTATAATACAGCATGTAATTCGGGTACCCCGGCACAAGTACCGTGTCCGTATCAAACGATGCACCTGTACAATTTTGATCCACTCGTGCCCTAAATCAGTAAGGAAAATGATTCGCCGGAGGCTCACAGTGTACCTATTCGACCTCTATAATAGTTTTTTCCTTCGGGTAACGCAAACTCTAAACGAGGGCCAAAGCTGAAAGCCCATCGATCTTAATGCCCTTGCGACAGGGGCTGGAGCGGCTCTCAAACAGAACTGCTAATTCGAAAATCACCCCAGGAGTGCCCGGGAGAAGGTGCCGACGTGGATTCTCCCCGTAGTTGCACGGTTAGAGAAACCACCTCCCACCTGAAATTTTCAATGCAACCTAACTCACTGCCAACTCCAGTCCCCGTTTCGCTCTGTTCTCGGCTACTAAGCCTCTTAAAAATTTGTCACGCTCATGTCCGCAGTCATCTGCATCCGAATTTAACAAAAGCAAAAGAACCAGCGAACGAACGAGGATTCGACGCTGAAACTCGATTTCGAACAAAAAGGGGTAACCCGTGTCACCCGCGGATGCAAACGGCTACGTCCTCACCAATTTTGGCTGAACTTTTGAAACGCCTATCGATTATCTCTCCGTTCTTGCCCTAGACTCTGAATTTCGATTTCTCCCGATTGAAAATTTGAGCGCTACCTGGAATTCTTACCTCCTGACGTGCACCGCAACACCAAAGTTTGAGTCACTCTGAATTTCTGCTGGTTGTAAATTCTTTCTAACCATAAAATTTTAATCACTCCCCGGACCTGAGAAAGGAGGAATATGTCCGAGGAGCGGGGAACCAGTCGAGATATACGCGAGCGAAATTTTGATCAATTTCAGCGGGTCTCGCGAATTTCAACGGGGCACGACCTTTACGGGCGCGCGGAGCATCCTTCCGACACTCCAACGTCCGCAAAGGGCGGCCCTCTGTATGAACGGAAAGAACCTAAGCGCCAGGGGCAGCTCTCCACCGTGGGGGCACGGCGAGAAACCACCCCTGGTACGTCAAAACGAAACGAAGAAAAGAAAACAGAAGGCCTAGTAAATAAAATCTTAAATGGCGACAACCGCCAAACTTTAAAACGAAATTCTCGACTGGTCCCGATCGGGGAATCGGGCAGTCTCTTTTATACCCCGAGGAGTCGTCTCTTTACTCTCTGGCTAAAGACCAAAATTTATATTTAAAACTTCGACATTTCTAAACTATACATAACACGTATGGCATACGAAGGCTCAGTGCAACTGTAAAGCAACAATAATAATCAAAATGTGGCTAACAAGAAATCGCCGCTACAACCATTATGTATGTCTACACAGTAATAATGCCCTCTACACAAAAACTAGCGGCTCATCAACAATGCTTATAGCAGCCCTACAACACATTGATACCACGACGGCGGCTTTCGTCCCCTGGTCAACGATAGCGCAGACCCATTAGCACGAGCAGCTGCATACGGCGTAAACAACCTAAACCTCGCGCTGGTCGGCGCGAGGCTGCTAATTTCGAGAGATATAAAAGCGCTTGAGGCGCTGTATATAAATAGAGATTTTTGTAATTTTTTGTTATTTTTTCAGGAACGGTGCGGAGTAGGCGGCCGGGGGCGGGATCATATCCATGCCCTGGCTGGTCGCCTACTTATGAAAACCTTAAATTCAATGTAAGTCCCCTAGGAGGCCTGTTAGAGGCAGTTAAGTGCGTGCACGATAGAAAAAATCTGGGTCCCAATTGAGTTGTGAGGGTCCCATGGAGTTCCGTTAGGGCGGGTGGCCCCGGTGTTCAGTAAAATGGTTAGTATAGGACCCAATTAAGGTGCAGGGCTTGAAAAATCGGGGAGTTTTGGTTTTAGTAGTGGTGGTTTGGGGCCCTAAAGTTTGAGAGTTTAAACGCGGGATTGGGGGTCCATAAGTATTTACGGGTTAGGAGTAAGTTGACCCGAACGCGTGGTTTTGAATCCCTATAGAGTCCTAATGATAATTTAATGTCCCCCTTGCTGTTTGAAATCTTTAAAACCCCAAAATTCCAAAATTCTTACACCCAGTGAAAAATGAAACCTTTGTCGCGTTGGGTAAATTTTATCATTTTTCAGATGTATTCAAAGCATCCCCTGAAATATGTGCATGTACATAATATACACAGTTCCTTTCCCTGCGTGTCAGGGCAGATTCCCGAGATCCGAATTAAAATGAAATCCCCTTTCGAACTTTGATAAGAGTCTTGCACTCCACCTCGGTCCATCCTGACACACAGGGACATATCCAAATTACCTTGCACACTTCAGCAACAAATATAATTCGTTTATTTTGGGCACGGATGCGCACCGGGATCGACCTTGGGGCGCCTAATTAACAAAATTCGTTAAGGCGGATGGTGATGAAACGCGAAATCTCTCCCCCTTGTCCCCGGCCGATCCGACTACGCATCCGACCCACATTCCACATACAAAATAATGACACAGTTACTTTATTGATTACAAAACAGTAAACACCCGGGATCGATCGGATACCTCAACCGTTAGCTTTTGATCCAATTTTGGGTGCGAAATCATCCCGCGCACCTCGGGCTGGTGGAGCGTGATTGCACATTTACAACACAAGTATAGCATTTACTTTATTCAATACATTTATCAATAACACGTCAATAGATCCCGGGATCACGCTCCACCGGTATCCGACCGCCCTTTATACGCTAAATTTTGAGGCCCTTATGGCCTAGTTTTGCATCTTTAAGTTCGGCAAAAGCTCGGGCTGTTACATTAGAAGTGACACACATAACTCAATTTTAGCTGGGCGGTTTCGTCGGAAAGCTTTAAATCTCTATTGGTGCATTTTAGTTAGGTGCGAAACTCAATTCCGACATGTTTCCTCCGAAAAAGCGGGTGAGGTCAGGCCACGAAGGTCTCCGAAAATTTACTTTTTTCGTTGTATTTCGAGTCGATGCTGCATTTGCTATATTGAATCATCGTTCTTGCGATATATTAAAAAATTACTCAAAATCTATACCAAATACTACCGGGCCAATACCGCTTTTTTAAGGTGGGGTACTCCACCCTCCAAACACCCTGCCTAAGGCTATACCTAAGTCTAAGCTTAACCTAAGGCTAATCCTAAGCGTAACACTAAGCACAAAGTAAATGTGAGAAAACAATAACGGAGCCCAGTTTTCCGCTCAAGCGGTTCAACAAACGGTTTTCGGCGGTCCAGAGTTCCGCATCTCATGTATGCATGACATCACCACGTGCACACTAGAAAAAATTTTATAAACAAACCAAAATAACAAAGTGCAAATCGTCGACACCGACGTGGTTACAAAATGCTACGATGCTATCACAAATATATTAACACAACTACTCCATTTCAGCAATACAAAATGAATTTGCCTGACTAACGATACCGGGTCAGAGGTAGTGACCCGATGACCCGGTCGATGGTGTGACTCGGTGACCCGGTCCAAAATGGCCACCGGGTCGACCCGGTGCCCACTTGCATCGCTGATTTCGACAACCAGTGTACACATCTGAATCAAATTGGGGTTATTTAATAAAACCTACCGACTGGCTCATTTTACCGGAGGCCCAAACACGTGCACACTGGGCGCTTTGCAAAGTTTGGACATGCGCGAGGACAATATACACCTTTATGTATTTTGTTCTTGAGCGCAAGACATTTATCACGTCATAAGCCCGGTTTTGAAGCTGGCAGCTTGTCTCTAGCGGACCTAATATTGGGAAGGCAGTTCACGACCCCAATACTCAAACTTGTTTCAATTTTGTTGTTCAACACACTTAGTTGGCTATGTGGTAATCTCGTCAAAATCTCGAACTTCAGCTCGGCGAAACAAGTGTCATTAATATATTTAAACAGAATGTTTTTAGAAACTTGTGCAAAGTAAAAATATTTATAAAACCAAATATCTTCTTTCGTGTTCCGCGAGGTAGTGCAGGAGTAACAGGACCGTTCCGGCCCGTTACGTGCTTTTGCAGGATTTCTGGTGCTAAAACTACTTAAATACATCCCCAAATCGCACAAGATCACAATACATTGGCTTTCTAATGGTGCCTCAGCGCACCCGTTAAAGTCTGCGGAAATTCAAATTTTACGAGGATGGTCAGCATATTGCATGGTGCCATGGTCATATTAATAATTGTGCGTTGCTTTTTAACCGTTCATTTATTAACGTTTGTTGCTTATTAACTGATGCTGTTCATGTGTGTGATTGTCATCATTACTATCTTTGCAGTTGCATGATTTTTTTGTAGCAAGTATCATTCGGAGCGTAGCTGCATAATTTGAGGTGAACAACTCCAAAAATGAGGTTGGCTTTGAATAGACCAGAGTATGGATTAAGATTTCCGAATGTTAGGACCCTTCTAAGAACTTGAGAGCATGATTGGAACTCGACCAGTCGTAAACTAGCAGTCCAACTTTACGGTTATGACCGTCCAGGAATGGGAGGCCACCGATTGTTTAGGCTGGACCGTTGGCTCAGTAGTAATTGTGAACAAAAGTATCAATTTTACTTAGGTTAAATAATCTATAGGGTCATGGTCGCGAGTAATACATGTAGCCGTGTTCTCGAAAACAACGAAAGGCTACAAACTCAAACTAAAGAAAATCAGGGGGGTACGTTAGTTTGCGATTATTCGGAAATGACGGCTGCCGGGCCTGTTTGTCGGCCCGTAGCCGCTTACCGGTTTGGATCTCGAGCAACCGCGGGTACTTTTCGATAGGGAATTTCACGGGGCTTTCGGATATGGCCAAAATGTCTCTAATCACATGAGAGTTTCGCTCGAAATTAAAGAAACAAACACCCTAAAGTCGAGCCAGCAGCCGTTACTTACGCGAAGTTTGGCTGTTGAGAAAGGCGCACAATATACTATATATATTTATGTATTACGTATAGTTCCTCGTCTCAAGGCCCCCTGTCCCTTCCCTCGCCCTCTCGAAGGAACCCTTCCGTCCACTTCCTTGTGTCACACCCCGATGTTTGAAATGCCTATGTTTGATCGATAGTCTCAATCGGTTCTGTGGAATCGTCGCTTTTGTGATCTCTTAGTTTTGCGAACGAGGCCACCCTCGGTGGAACCGGCTATCTCGCTAAGCAGCATATGTTAACGGATAACCAAACAACGCCGTCGGGTTAATTGTGTCCTTTGACCCGCCAAGGGACGGCCGCTGAAACTTCCGTTCTCGCACCATCAGCATCTGAAATCACTCAATTAGCGCCATGGTAACCAGCCCTTCTTCTTATCGCAGAATTGCCAACCAGAGTCTTGCACCTCATTACGTAACCCACCGATTAGGCATGAACGAGCTGCTGCGGGTACCATGCTGGTATACGAGTTGCCCCCTCTGTTCTACGACCATTTCATCATACATTCCAATACTGACTTAAATTCTGACAGGTTTGCACCTTTTTGTACCAGATCCCCGACTCTAATGGTATACATGCGACCCCTCATTCTACTCTCCCACTTTCGGCGAGTCCAACGATACACGGGCCTCCACCCGACTTCCCGCAAGCCCGCCACAATCTGCTGAAGTGCCACTAGTTTGGAATACTAACCAAAGGTGGGTACAAAATACCTGAAACTTTATTTTTGACTCGAAAGTGGGCAAACCGCCCCTCATTGCGTTCATCACATCACGACGTCTCCAAATACACCCGGCGGGTCTCCGTCGTCCCACCCATTAATCCGGGACAGCCACCGAAAGCGCCCCCGCCTTGGTCAAGACTCTCCCTATCACAGCCGTTTTAATACTTTTTCAATTTTGACACGAGGGACAGGCGAGTCGGCCCTCATTTGAGTCGCCCAGTCGTGGCGAGTCCAACGATACCGAGCGGGTGTCGTTCTTCCCTCTCTTTCCTTTGTTGTTTTGTTTTCCTTATTGCTCGCTCTCTGCTCGACTGACCTCTCGGTCGTCGTGTATTGTGTCCGCTTTGTCGCCGTGTCCTCTTCACATCAAAGACCACCATCGGAAGCGACGACGAGGACATCAGAGGACACCAAGCAGCCACAAGAGAAAAAATAGAACAAAAAATATTGTAGCATTAGAATTAATGAATGCGTCGGACCTAAAAGGGGACAACGAAAGCTAAAACTTATAAGCATCAATTAAAGTCCGATAATTTAATAGCAATACATATCAAACCAGATACTACTAAACCAAACCAGTCAGAAACATAGATAGCGACCGCCGCTGCGAAAGCAATGTCCTTATATATAGTACTATTGGGTAAACGAATAGAACGGTCGTGATGATTTACTATTCACACATATTTAGAAGTGAAATTTTTCTAAAACAATAAGCATTGAATAGGTATTGTCTGTCCGTGAGAAATTTTGAAATCATGTTTAATTTCATTTCAACTATCTGAATCATCACATCACTCCGCCGTGATTTTAAAGAACGTCCTCGTTGAGTACACCACTGCTGGCGATCGGTCGTAATCTTTGATGAATTGTAGACAATGGTTGAATGTTACGAGTGTTAACATGTTGAAGAACGTTCGGTCGCTTTGCAGTGAGAGCCACTGTCAAATTGATTAGCTAAATGTTGCTTGAATTAACTGCGGGTAATTGAGGGTACGGATTGAGGTATGATTACGCATAATTCCAGCATCTTCCTTGATAAGCTTAAAGCTTTGGCAATTATCTGTATAAATTACAATAATGAGCGCTCGACACAGAGAACGATTTCTGTCATAGTTGTTCAAGAAATTGACTATTAGTTTGCACTCCAGGACACAAATCAAGCATTGTAGAGCAAATACTTGTCCAGGACAATGTAATCTGAGAAATCGATGGTATTGGCTTGTTGTCTGCAGTTAACGAAGAATGAGAAGCAAAGAGTTATTGCACTAGAGATTGTAGCTGCTTTGTTCGAGAAGTTTTAAGAACATTGTCCAGTACGAACCACTAAAGTTTGTTGTCTGTCCGTAAGTTAGAAGTATATTTTGAACTGCTGACGGGTCAACGAGGCGATGAATTTTAGTAGTCGGCCATAGATCTGGCCTTGTTCTGGTTGATTAACGTCGATCAAAACGAACAGAAAGTGCATGATTTTGTGAGCGAATTCAGCCGAACAGTTATACTGTTGCAAGTCGTGATCAGATGGTAGTAAGTCAAGTCGTGATGCAAGTTGTGTGAAGAAATGCTGTTGAAACAAAATGATATCAAACATATTGAACATGGATCTCATGCTACAGTCACAATCACCATAGCGATAGAAGTCCTCAAACCTATTGCACGCTTCTCCATGATCATAGCGAGACTTTATAGACTGTGCAAGACATTCAGGTCGCATGCGAAAGCTATACGGTTTTGGCTTAGCGGTCATGATGTTAGATTTCCCGAAGTTTTGATGATTCAACGGTAAGAAAGATTGTAGAGTATACGAAGAAGACCTAGATGGAAATGTCCCCCAAGATAAATTTAAATAATAGGTTAAATTAATAAATAAGTAAAATAGTAAATTAGAATAAATAAATATTTGCACTCTTAATTTCATCTGAAATGAGCTAAGTTATAATATGTAAAGACCGAAAAGTTAATATAATATTTACACCCTAAGATTATGTTTATAAGTCTAATAAGTTGTTTAGTTTCGGTTGCGACGAGGTCTGAAGTGATATCGACTTCCTGTATTGGTTTCCGATGTTGCAGTTTTTAGTGCAGTTTTCCACGCATGAGACAGTTTCTTAGTTATTTCCCTAGCGTAGTTTTGCTCATTAGCTGTGGTTCCGGCGTCCGAAAATAGAGCTATATCGGACGGTAAGGATGGGTCCCTACCAAACACCAAGTAGAAAGGGCTTTCATTAGTTGATTCCTGAACACTGGTGCGATAAGTAAACCGAATAAATGGTAAGTACTCATCCCAGTCAATTTGTTGGGCATTAGTGTACATGGACAACATGTTAGACATAGTGTGATTAAATTTTTTTACAAGCCAATCGCATTTGGGATTAAAAGGCGTAGTATTTACCTTACGTGTATTTAGTAACTTGCAAATTTGCTTAACTATATCACTCAGAAAGTTGGTTCCTCTGTCGCTTAGCAGTTGTTTAGGTGCCCCGTGGACACACATGAATTTTTCCACAATTAGTTTAGAAATGGTCTCAGCAGTTATATCCATAGTAGGGTATACTTCGACCCATTTAGTAAGATATTCACTAATTTCCACAATATATTTTTTGCAGTCTTGGACCGTGGAAGCGGTCCGAAACAATCGATTGCAATTCTATCAAAAGGTTTGGTTACCTCAATCGGCTGTAGTGGTACTTTTCTTGCTGTAGCCGTGCCTTTCTTAGTTTGACACGAAAAACAACGTTTATCATAGTCTGAAACATCGCTGTTCATCTTAGGCCAGTAGTAGTGTGTCATAACTTTGCTCAAAGTTTTACGAACACCTCAGTGACCACCAAAGATATCGTCATGATGGATTTGTAGTATTTCTGGCCGTAGTTAATCGGGTACCACTAATAGACGTTTGTCCTTGTAACGCTTATAGAGTACACCATTTTGTAGTTGGTAGTTCTTAGATAGTTCGTCGGAACTATTTTCAGTTAAGCGCTTAATTAATAACGCGATATCATTGTCTTGAGTTTGTAATTGTTTTAGTTTGCCTAAATCTAGATTTTGTGTAGCACCTATAAAATAATCAAGTGACTTATTTTGCTCTTGCGAATTGCTGATGCTAATTGCAGAACATAGTGGTGCGCGAGATAGTGTATCAGCGACACAGTTCTGCTTCCCAGCTACATAGTCTATAGTTAAGTCATACTCTAATAATTTTAGTACCCAATGTGTTAGCCTAGAAGTGTGTTGATGCCCTAGTAACCATTTCAGTGGTCTATGATCAGTTATTACAGTGAATGGCTTTAAATATAAATAAGGCCTAAAATATTGAACAGCCCACACAATAGCTAGTGCTTCCTTCTCTATAACAGGATAATTAGGTTCTGCTTTCTGTAGTGAGCGACTAGCGTAAGCAATAGGTTTTAAGTTGTTGTCGTAACGTTCACTTAATGCAGCACGTATGCCTGTTCCACTAGCATCAGTGTGTAGAAAAACTCTTTAGTAAAGTCAGGAAATATAAATACTGGCGCCTTAACTAAACATGATTTTAGCTGTTCAAAGGTGTCGATGCAAGAGGTTGACCACATAAATGCTAGTCATACCAAGGAAACGTTTGAGTTCAGTGATAGTAGTAGGTGTAGAGTAATCCTGCACTAATTTTATTTTCTTAGGGTCCACTTGGAGCCCATTTTTACCTACTATGTGGCCTAAAAATGAAACTTCTTGCTTTACAAAGTCGCATTTTGTGATTTTTAGTTTTAGGTTAAATCATCTACGAAGGGTGCAAATGCCTCTCGTAGATGATTTAAATGTTCTGCGTATGTTTCTGAGAAGATTAGTATATCGTCGATATAGCAGACACAGAATTTCCTACTTATTCCACGTAATACCTTTTCCATAAGTAGTTGGTATGTTGCCGGAGCCTTGCATAGTCCAAAAGGCATAACTTTCCATTCATAGAGCCCTGAGTAAATGACAAAGGCTGTTTTTCCCGATCTGGCTCATTCATCGCCACCTGCCAATACCCGCTCATTAGATCTAGTGATGTAAAGTAATTGGCCTTTCTTAAAACATCAAATAAGTCGTTACAGTTAGGTAGTGGATAAATATCTTTGTTAGTAATTTTGGTAAGTGCGCGAAAGTCGATGTAGAATCTGGTAGTCCCATCTTTCTTAGGAACCCAAACTACTGGACTTGACCAAGGGGAACATGATGGAACAATAACCCATGATTTTTCCATTTTTGTTATGTCTTCGTCTATGATTTGTTTTTCTGCTTCTGAAACACGATATGGCCTACATCTCGCCGGTCCATCGTCTTGAGTGCTGATAGCATGTTTAACAATGTCAGTTTTCCCTAAGTCATGGTTAGTCTGTGCAAAACATCTGGGAAGTCAGTAAGTAGCAAAGACAATTGCTGTTGTTGATGCGAACCCAGTTGTCTACAAGTTAGTATTTTGTCACGTAAATGAGTTTCAAAGTCTGGTGCTTGGATTGTCGCTCGTTCTTTGCTTTGCCGGTTACCCCCCATAGTAGCGATAATGTCATGTGTAGTCGTTAATGGTCCGCTCGTGTCAAATTCTTAGGCGTCTGCTAAGTGTGCATTTTTATAAAGAATTGTTTTACATGGTTTGGAATTGGTTATTAAGTAATCAACATAGCCGTTATTTGCATTAGTTACTATTGAACACGTCTCTAGTGACCGTTTTGCTAAGTTTTTATAGTGTGGTTGTAAGATTACAGTTTTACTTTGTATTAAATTTATGCGGCATTGTGGTAAATAAACCTCAGCTTGTGGTGGAAGTACTACTGTTTCAGTAGCTGTGACAGCGTATGGATATTTTGTTTTACCGATATTTACTTTGGTACCTGGTAACTGTAGTCCATTGTTCTGAAAATCTACTGTGATTTTTCCAATACGTCGCTGAAAGTCGACGACAAGTATGCAATCATACGGACAACAGTCGGCATCCGCAATTGCAAAAACGTGTACAAAAGTTTTAGTACCTATTTTGATGTGTATTAACATAGTACCATGGAATCGTAGTTCTTCCCCGTTAGCGATTTTGCCGGCACGGCTGGGAGTGAAGTTTTTGGACGTTTTAACTTAGTCAAAGTGCTATGAGATACAATAGTATGACTGGAACCTGTGCTCCACAAGGCCCATGTCTCCGTATCAAATAAGCAGACAGGGATAACAAGAGTGCGAATTACTATAGTAATCATAGGACATCTCGCGCTCATGAATTTTTAGTGCCATGCTGGATTTTGTTATAAAAATGAAGTTGTTTAGTTTTTATATCTAAATTCATTGCTGTCCATTGTAGTCGTTGCTGTATCGCTGTTGGACTGCTAGATTCTGCAGGATTGTAGGATGTTATGTCAGCATACCCAGCTTTATCTTAGACATTTTATACTTAACTTGAAATGGGAATTATACTCTCCTTCATCAAGTTTTCACAGTCATTCAAACTAATACCATTGTAGAAACTCCTCCATTGTAGAAAATCGGAATGCATGTGGTAACTCATTAGTGGAGATTAACAAACATTAAAGGAACATGACCTGTGAATTATCTAAAACAGCACATCACCAATGTGTTCCTACTTTTTTAAAAACCAACTTAGGTATTGATTTCCTATAGCCCAAAAAGTCGTTTACCCTATGCACTGGAAAATAACACTCCTGATCACAAATTCGCGGATCTTTATCATGCATAAATACCGAATTGGTGGTAACCTCTGTATTTTTTATAATGGCATATTCTCTTCCTATTTCCGAACTCGTTTTCTATAATGTCGCTGTATAGTCTGGTATGGTCAGTTTTTGATCTCCGGTCGTTCTTCACGTCATTTTTATTGGTCGCCATGTCTATGTCCTCACGGAGTACTGCGTGGTAAGCAGGAGAAAACAATTTCCTTAGCTAGACGCCATCACAACCTACAACCCTTAGTTACAGATTCTTCAACCTAATTTGAATGTCGCAGATGTTGAATTTAAGCAGATACTGCGCCCTATGAGAACTACCGATGTTAGCGTACCGTATACTCGAAGCTAATCGATTAACCGGGTAGTTACTCGGGTGCGACAATAGCTATTTATTGACCGATACCAATACTGAGTCCTGACCCACAGCTTTTTAGCCGTACTGATCCCATTGTTTTTTGTAATGCCCCCACACTTTTTTGTTTTTTCTATTCTAAGTGATATCAAAACTAGCGTTATGCAGTGTTGTCCCTCTACCTTTCGAAATATATCGCATCGAAACGCAAAAGAAACGGTTGTTATGGATTTTTCTAATAGATAAATATTAGAAAATAATTCCTTTTCGTTACGTGGGTTTGGTGAAGTTTGATTTCTCTCAAGTTTCTAGATGTGTCGCTCTTCTAAAGGATAATCAAGTAATAAATAAAATCATAAATAACTAGCGCCTGTTTGACAAGTAATGCAGTAGATATCTATACAATTAATTGTGTTAACCACATAGATTGGCAAGGGGGTATATTCTCCACCAGAATTTTTGATGGCGAAGTTTTCTGAAGTTTAGATGTTAAAATCTGCAGAATTTCGTATCTTCGGTGCTCAGGTGTCTTTCCCCACTAGTTGATTATGAATTATTCCACCACCCCCGCGGAAAATTCCGGATTAGTTGCGAGCGTATATATAGTTGGTATAATAAGCAGTGAACTGATTCGTCATCTCTAACAATATAACTGGAAATTCGACATTATAAAATAAATGTTTAGTTGGTGAATAGGCATAGACTTCAGCCGTCATCTCTAATATTATATTCGACAAGATAAAATATATAATCGGTCACTGCATGTAATATTTTTCCCCGAAACCAATATAACATATACAAAGATCGTAAATATACCATAGGTGGTCGATGGACGTCGACATAGCAGGTCGATGGTTCCGTTGGGGAGGGGAAAATCAAGTATAAACTTTTGAAAAAGTTAGAAATATAAATTTTTCCTAATTTTCTTAAAATTATGCCAATATTTGCCCATATTTTTACTATTTCCCCTATTTTTACTAAAGTTTTTCCCCCAGTATTTCTATATTTGTGCCACTTTTTACTTAATTTTCCTAAAGTTTGCCAAATATTCCGCGCCATACATATCCGGATCCTGTCTGTACTGCTAACGTTTTTTGATATATACCGATATTTATTACTATAGATTCGAGTAAAAATATGTAGACACCGAAACATACTATGCGGACAAGCAGTCAAGTCATTACATACTTGACATGCATCCGGACCGCCGCGATATACCTTTGTAGGCGAAATGAACATAAATACTCAGACAAATTTTTGTTAACGAGTAACTGACTCACCCTGTCCAAAGTGACACAAAGCTATGTCCATCCAATGTAAAACCATGGACATGTGTTGCATACGATTATGAACACATCTAAGTGTGGAGGCTTTTCGGAAGCAAGAGTTCGATTTAGTCTTACAGATAGAATAAAACTACTGCAACTACTGAGCTTATATGATTTTATATCGGGTGCAAAAAATGCCCCAGATTAACATATAGTAGTGTTTAGCTGTAAACAAAATATCATTTAAAGAGCTCGGAGTCACGGTTTTAAGTTTTTTCAAGCCGGACCTTCATTGTAATAGTATTTGCTAAAAGGCACATCGTGTTATATTAAAATGTTGTTTTCTTAAAATGCTGCCTATACTAGAAACAATAGTCGGTTAGTGTGCGGTCGGGCTGGAATTTGCGAGGCTTCTGGTGGGGTCAGTAAAAACCTCTCAGGAGGCGACATATAAAGCAACAATGCATCTTTTGCCCCAATTAGTTGACTGGTTAGCCGTCGAGTGGTAGCTTGCGATATGTGTCACGACCGCTCACACAGTCTGGGTTGTGTACGACAAAATACTGCCTGAGATTCCCAGCATATTAATAAGTCGTGATTCTAATTGATTAATGGCCATGTGATATGTCTCAGCGTAGTGATACATTTTAAATCATTGCTTTAGATTTCAGAAAATGTCGGCGAAGTAGATCGTTGTTTTTACAGCAAAGACGCGTAAAGCCTAAAGTTGTGCGTTAAAATACCACCTGTGTTAATATTTTGAAACAGCTACAGTGTCCAACAGGATTAAAGACGTGTTTATTATGGGTTGAAAACATTGAAACCATAGTTTTAGACACATTAATAAACCTCTATGCCCATTACCAACAATAAAGAACTCACTGTCAATATTTTAAATATTTCTTGTTTTTGGTGTTAAACTTCGGCTTGCTGATAGATCTCGGCTGTGTGATAAAAATGCATTACAGCATAGTTGTACTTTCGTAGAATTCACAAACAAGAGTTAATTTTTCGATTTAATGTCTCAGCCTAGAGTTATAACTTGAAACATTGTAGGACCCTGAGTGACCTAACTCAAAATCTCGACCACATGTAGATTTTGTGAAAAGGTGAGCATAAAATTATTGGATCGACGCAAACGTATAACTGTTAACTGCATTGTGCAGAATATAAAAATTGCAAAAATAATCGACTTAACCAAGGGTTATGAGTTCCACAGGCGGAAAATAGAATATTTCGGTCACTTGAATTCCATTTGATATGTGGCTAAAATATCTGTAGCGTTGCCATTAGACCTCACGATATATACTTGCTATTGTGGCACTTTAAAGGGCTGTTCATATACACATATGTAAACCATATATACAAGCAAGCACACACACACCCATGACCTATATACCCTACATAAACACTTTCACGAAGATTACTACAAGTGGAATAAACCAGACATGAAGGAAAACGTGGGCTAAAGTGGGTAACGTCAGCCAGACAACTTGTAAGAAGTACACACCGTATCTGAGATCGAAGATACCAAACTCGATGACAACCAAATAATATTTGCCACAATTTTGGTAATACTCTATCCCTAACTTACTTAGAAATGAAAACCAGCGTTAGTTAACTCATAACCGATGGCTCACTGATAATTTCAAACCGTCGGAACATTTGATGCGAGAAGAACGTAGGCTGGGAGCCACAGAAGCTGGAATGGATTTGCTATCTCCATCATCTAAGGAAGCATTTCCATATTGCACCTGCTGCTTGGACGAAAAATTAAGCATATGATTGGATATCATTCACATATTCCTCTGTGATTTATACATCACCACTTAGGTGGTTGACACTCCATTTATTCTTTTTTAATTGGGTCTAATTTTTCTACAAGTTGTTAAACTTGTTGTTTTTAATATGCATTTAGGATAGTAAAAAACGTGCAAGCCTAATCTAATTTGTGTTCAATCATGTTCAAAGATATGTATCTCAATGATAGTCATAAATGCATTTGCAAAACTTAGTAATTTTTTAAGCTTTTATAGCCCAATTTTGATCCATCATAGTATGGATAACAATAAAACGACGTTCAGTATTAACCAAAATTTGGCGGATATGTATAGTTACATAACTATTTGATATGTATGGTGTAAAAATGAATATGCAGAATTAAGTGTACGGGTAGTTTGCTTACATGCATGTAAATTGCCAAAATTGGGAATATGAGCTCAAGATTTGACGGCACAGGCTGCAAAGCACGATAGCTAGCAAGTTGTTAATTGAGTATCAGTTAAGTAGGTTAGCCTAAAATTTACTCATTCGAGCGTATTGTCTTCGTGCGCAAATCTGTGAATTTCCCTTGTTTCATGATAATCAAGTAAATAGCAAATTTCAGGGTCGTACAGTTAATTCCGCATAATTCGAAAACAATCCACTCTGGCTAGCAATTCTTTAACTTATAGGATTATACAAAATGCTTACTGTAGATTACGCCAGTACCAAAAACAGCAAGTGATCCACGATAGACTCAAATACTGAAAAAGCGACACCGATATGTAAATAAGGCAAACGATTACAAGAGTCACCGCTTGGTCCAACTAACGCCAATGACACGACACAGAGCCAACTGAGACACCAGACCACGATGTAAAAAAACTGATTTAGTAAGATGACTTGCAGTGGTATCTGACCCAACGTGGAATAACGTGTTGCCAGTCCTACAAAATTTTCATGGTCACAGTCATTAAATAAGAATAAAAGAATTACAATAAAAACGTATATAGGTATAAATAAAGCACTTGCACATATTAAATGGTATAATTACAATGCAGTCATATATCTAACTTGCTTATATGGTCATTTAATACCTGTTCGAAAAAATCCGTTTGTTATTCAGTTAAACTTAAAAAAAGTTAATTACTGAAATTATCACAACAATTTGATTTATGTTGAAAACTATACCGTTTTTGTCTATTGGTCAAATTAGGATTCTTTATTTCAAAGCGTATAAGAATGGATCCTAGTTGGTACTGAATTGATAAGTTTATAAAACTACTTAGTATTTTTCATAATCCAATGTCGATTTGAACAGGCATCACAGTTAGTTGTGTGTGTCTGTTAAGCTACTCACCCTCACTCACTAACATTTCAGATTCATAAAGACTGGTTCAAAATGCAAGCTAACAATTTTTTTAGGGAGATAAGGTCAAAAGCAATTCATTGAATTCCTCGGAGATGTCAAAGATTTGAATTTAAAGTATTAACAAAAATTCCTTAAACATTTTTCGAAAAGTAGAGGATTGATCATAGGTGAGCGTGCGTCACAACACAAGACACAAGGCTTTGTAATCGTACAGCACGTGTCTTCGCGTATCTTGCAACTTGCTCGCTTTGCTAGGGTCCTTAAAGAACCAAGCAACGATTTCCAAATAGTATAGTGGGTGACGTACAATTCTAATTCTCTTAATTACAAACACCCCGGATCCGACCCGCGGGCGCGGCAAGATTGCTCAAAAAAATAGGTTAAACGGCGCGCTTAGCTTTGCGAATCTTCTACAAAAATATAATAGAAAAAAATCCTCGCTAGAATGTTCATTAAAGATGTAACCTTTCCTGTCTGACAAACTTCATACGTTTGAGATAACTTAAAGAGAATTGAATTAATCGTGTAGTCTATGCTGGAAGAACTTAATAGATATAGCCTTCAATAAACCAGTTCGTTTCAAATTATAAATATAAATTAATTCGAAAACGCCGAGTAGTCAGTATTCGCTAAGCACATTAAATTTTAATGCATATGTTGCTGAATCTTAAATCAAGCCTATTCACAGTAACGGCTCAGGTAACTATATACAACAAATCGTATCATAATCAGAGTCAGCAGCGATTTCTGCTATTGTTTCGTGGCCGAATTCAGAATATATATAAATAACCAACCGATGTACTAGATTATGAAGATTAAAGCTAAATGCCATTTTGGAAAAGTAGTACTACATGCTCCGCTGTGACCGTTGGATCATCAATGTTACTATAGTTACATGGCCCTAAACTCATACTTCGGCATGTACGGGGTATAGGCTGCACCAATTAAACGTAGTTAGTTTAGCATCTTAAATACTAAACATACAATTAATTCGAATAATATTACGCAAATTGCGAGAAACCGTGAAAGTTGAAATATACATTCCAAGCTGTCGTGATACTAAGGTATATATATGGTAACTAAACAAATGGTTCGATTGTGCATTAAGGCTATGACTATAAATATGTTTAGACTGGAACGTATTCATTTCATTAGTGTTTTTCGCGAAAACAGGGACTTGTTATTTAAAGAATTAATGTGTATAGGGACATAGGGTACACTTCCAACGGTAATAAGGAAGCAAATAGGCATGGGGTTTTGTTACCAGGCTAGGTATAATTGCAGTTTTTTTATCTGTTAGTGACCGAGTTTATTGGAATTCAAAAAAAACTCATGTTTTATGACGGAAGATAATAACCGGATCCATTCAAACTTCAGCTTAAAATGGTCATCGCTTAACTAATGTTTCTGGAAGTATGGACATTCAGATAGTCGTATTTATCAGCTTATGGCAAACCTTAGGCGAGCGAAAAAATCGCTGTATCCGTTAGTTCGTGTCTCTTGAATCATGGGGTTTCTATAATCAAATTTTAGGAAGATAATTTTGCGTGGGCATTTTCGATAAGTGTGCGGACCATTTTTCTTCCTGAAGAATTGTAACCAGCAGCGTCGTAAAGGTTTGAAACCTGGTTACTAAATGTGAAAGTTCATAAATTGACGCCAAAAACGCTCGGTAAACAAAAAAATCTGTTCATCGGCCATAAGAACTACTACTTATCCGCGAATTCGACAGTCGCAATTACCTACGGGGTAAGCTGCACAGTGATTAACAACTTGTCATCTTGCTTGTTAAACTAATGGTCCATGAATATAGATTGGGCTTGACCATATCAACCTCTTGGAACAAAATCTACACTGACGAACGCTCAAAAACACGCTAAACCTGTTGACATTTCACTATAATTGATACGCGTTTTCATATCATGGAAGTAGCAAATATACTAATCCAATGTAAACCCAATCATTATCAGCGACAAGGTTTACTTACCTTTCGTCACAATTGTTGATACAAATCGATGATTTGTGTAAAAATCCGTCAAAATAGAGTTATAAAAACTCCGTCAAGCCAATAGCTCGTAAGCTGGGTGGCAATAGAGCTACCCTTCAAATCGAATCGCCAATAGAGAGCTACCACTGCTAACGAACAACAATAGCAATTAGTTTAAGCAAGGGTTTTGTGCTCGGCGCACAGTGGAGCACAAGCAATTAGCTAGTTTAGGAAAAGTGTTTACTACTATAACCTATAATGCGTAATTGGCCCAGTTAATATATACACGGTGTTAATAAATGATGAAATTCCAACTACCGTCACACGAAAATACCACACAATACGTAATTAATCGCAAAATGATATGAGCAACATCGGGCATTCCCATAAACACAAATGGACGCAGTTACCAATATTTCTGGTGTTAAGGTGTGTATAAAATCGAGTATGTTTATGTATTGTCCAAAAGTGTATAAGTTTAGTTCCCCTTTTTTGATTTGAAACACTGTGGCCCTTTGCAATGTGGTCATCTTTTGATGCGAAAACAATTTCAACAGTTGTAAACGGCGCACATGATTTTCAACATACCTTTTGATACTCGATACTCCAGGGCTGAACTTTGTCGGAACGCAACAATAAAAAAATACAGGTTTTGCCAGGCATAACTCCAGAACAACTACCAACAAGCTATCTATGGATTATCGGTTACTTTAGTGCAACTATGCGCAATCTAGAGCAGTAATAATTGATGAAATTTAAGCCCAATTGATGTGTATTGTTGGCTTTCGTTAAGGAATTTCAAAATACATAATAGTTCTCGACACTATGTCAGTTTAAACCCATAACGTTTTCCATTACAAGGGCTTGCAATTCAATATTAGCTATTACAATATTAGAATGGTTGGGGTAACCTAGGGTTTCGAATACTTCGGCTATTAAAAATTCTTCGTCAGTGCCATTTTATTTACAACTCACGTAATACAATGTGTAGGTGTTTTGTTGCAAACTACAGTGTTATTTTATCCAAGTGAGAAAGCTACGCTGGGGCCGAAACTCTGAAACAAAGTACGTTTTTTACTTATTGTCAGAAACTGCAAGGAACATTTATTTCCATTTTTATAGAATGCACAACGACGAAATCTTTAATCTAGTTAATGATAACTTGAGATAAACTTCCGAAAGTAACACTTTAATAAACCACAACCTTGTGAATATGACAAGATAACAAAATATTACAAATTATTGTCGAATTTTTTTCTAAAATCGAATTCTCACCAATAAACGTTATTCCTGGCTTCTTTAAGCCTACTTATTATTTTAGTTCAAAGTTTTCTTCTGATTATGGTATAGTTTTGGGACTGGCCAAATCTACGATAGTACATTCGAAACAAACAAGTCGGTTTGAAAGGCCCTTAGTATATTGGCTTAACTCTTCAAATTTCCACAAAGATTCAATTTTTACAGAATTGTAATGACGACCACTACTGAGTTATTATATTCTCAGCAACAATATTCTTCGGATTATACTTTGTATAATCCAAGTTATATATAAATGGTCCCATTAATTCTAACAAAGCTCCAGCACAGCAACTACCAAGTGAGACTGGGTTAGGACAAAAAACACGACATGATAGTTGAGCAACAAACGTCTGCTAGCATCGCAACCAATAGCCAAGTTTGGCAAAGATTTTAATGATCCGTTTAGTTCTTTAAGGTCAGCAAAAAAAATTACGGCAAGAATTTGGGTGCACTATTGCTTATGATTCGTTTTTCCACGCGGAATAATGAAAGATAGAACTCGCTATGCGATTAGGTTTTTTTAACTTCCATGATCGGAGATGCAAATTCTGTGTTGCAGTAGAGTGTTATTTATTACAGGTACCAGATATAATAACAAAAGAGACTTGGCTTCATATTAGCTCCTAATATAGAAGGATAAGCTTTGCAATCTTTGAGAAGAGGAAAACATACAAGAAATATATTGTTGAACAGAAAATTCTCAGACAGAATTTTATACGTCGTAGTAATGTCCTTTTTTTAATTCACAATTATATTTGTGAACTTCTGAGAGCATAGAGCTATAAAAACACAATAGCTTAAATAAAATAACCGAAGGGATATTCAGAAACTTAAAAATATTCATTTATCATTTACTAGCCTGAATTCATTCAAAAACGAAAATTCAGTGTAGATTTTGTTCGTAAAGATAAAGCGAACTAGAATCTACTAGATGATCGTCTAGACAAAAAGGAGATTTCTAATCTTACAAACGTAATGCGTGAATAATACACTGAAACAAAACAAAAAAAATTGTAATTCTTGCCAACTGATTCTAAAATGACCATATTGTCTCAAAATATAGCTAACTGCTGTGCTTCCGCATAAATCATGCACAATAACACGAATGAATAGAACAACATACCATGAGTCTACACGTGTATTACTCAGAGAATTGACAAAAAGACGCCTCTACAAAGCATATGCGTACTGTAAACTTTAACATGGAAATACTATGCTTTGAATTGTCCGAACACCACTCAAAATACAAAATACTACACTTTTTTTGCCGCTAAAATATTTGCTGTTGATTTACGTAGGTGAATTGCTTTAAACTATGTAACAAGTAAAGCATGTCCATGCATTCTCGGCTATTGAAACGGTGTTTGAAAGAAAAAAATTTTTTAGTAAAAAAAACTCCTAAATAACTCCTAGCTACTGCCTATTCTTGTGACGAACGTTGGATTTTTTTGTTATTTTTAGCGTTGCGAAATGTGGGTGGCTAACTTCAAAGGCAACATTATACACACCATCAAAGATAGTAGCTTTAAACAACATTTAGTCATTGCAACTTATGTAGATGTTCAGAGGTATCCGAACGACCGGTATCTTTATTGGTGTTATACAAGTTGTGAATCCTAGGAATGTCATATTTTTTATGAGAAAAGCGGGTTAAACAAAACAAACAATTTTATTGTGAAAAACGTTTTAGGCTTAGGGCTCCTAGCAATGAGGTTGTATAGTCTTCCCTATGGTATCGTTGCGTAGAAATGTAACAACTTATGATAAGCTCATTCATTTCAGCATGCAGAAGTAATATACGCTCAAAATAGTGCTGTACCTCTCAAAATACTTTCAAAATGTTGAAGACAAAATGTCAGCTTTCGCCAAGCTGGATCAATAGGTTGCAGGCGGAATATGTGTGTGTTCTTTCGCCAGATCGGCACACATTTCAAAAACGAACAAAAAAGAAATTTTTGTTTTTATAAAGGTATTTTTAGAACTTGTTACAAGAACTGAAATATTATAAGTTTATCCGTCTCAGCAGCGATTAGATCGAAATCTCGTGACTACGCTATAGAGTAAACAGAGTCGAGGTACAATTATATTTTGCAAAAATACATTCATGCTATTAGCAAAAAGCAACTGCGATAGTTTAAAAGCAACACGTGTACGTAGTTCAACAACAAAAACTCCGATACAATGCAAAGAAGATGAGGCTGCAAAGCAGTCGGCAAGATATCTTATTTGATCTTTTGTAGAAGCGACACGAATCTAATTAAAACAGAACGGCAAAACGCCGAGTTTGCCAACAAAAAACTATTGTTAAGAAATGATCTACTAACGTGCGACCCAAGTGATCGCACCAATTAGAGTCCAGATATTGTTTAAGCTACTCAAATTTTGGAGGAAAACTACACCTATTCCTCATTATAATATGTATTTGACACTTGTTACTGCTATATCGATCGATCGAAAAATTTAAAACCCATTCGCTGAATATCAGTCGCAAAGATTAAGGCTTTCATACAAATATCAAGCTATCCAAACGGCATATAAAAACCCTGATGCAGTGTACTGTTTAAAAAATAGCGTATAAGTTATTGATTTAAAACATTTTATTAACATGCATCTTCAGCTACGATACAGTCCTCAGTTGACGAAATGTGAGCTGCTGTTGGGTGTTGACAAGCCAATATAACGAGCAACGCACGGCATACAATACATCTGATCGATCAAAATCTGAAATTACAAAACTAAGAATGAAACTAATGTTCAAGCGATGTAAGAACGAAAAAGATAAAACACGGAGTTTAAAAAATTTCTTTTTATCATGCGGACGACTCGCTCGCATAATGGGCCATTTTTTAAGCGAAAAAATGCTTTGTTACAGTTGCAACCAAGTCTTCAAAACAGGTTACAAAGAAAGTGTGAAAACGAAGTGGTTTCCACATAACGTGTCTTAACTGTTTTCTTTTTTATCCTAAGTCCAATCATTATTCTGTGACTACAGCGCAAAGCTTGTGTTTTATCGAACTAACAATACCCAACTGCGAATATTTTTTCATTCCCAAATGTCTGAAATTAGCTCTTGCAGATTAAACGCTACTGAAAACCCAGGAACGTCTCAAACTTAAACATTTCTTACATACCGAATTTAATTGGACGTAAACATAAACAAACAAAAAAACCGCTGTGTAAAATCATCCAACTAATGAAGATATACAGAGGCTTGTATGGTATCACGCATGCCAACACTCCTATATTTTATCATATATTCTCTTATTTTTTGTGTTATTTTTTGAAGCCAAGCCCGGTTATAACGTATTAAGTATCGATCACATTACAGTGTTTCTGGAAATAGCAGCGTGCTGATTCGAGCGTCCTTCTCCAGCTGTCTGCTTAAATGATGGTAGGGAATTTAATCATAACATGCCCATACCTATACTATGTTTCACTTTTCATGTGTTTGGATAGGGGCACCAATATCAAACTAGAGGGGAAGACCAATATTAAACTTGAGGGAGCACCAATATCAAACTTTAGGGGAAGACCAATATAAAATTTAAGGGGGGGGGCACCAATATCAAACTGGAGGCGGGGCATCAATATCAAGCTGGAGGGGACACTAATATCACACTGGAGGGGCACCAATATCAAACTGGAGAGGGCACCACTATCAAACTGGAGGGGGCACCAATATAAAACTGGAGGGGGACACCAATATCAAACTGCAGGAGGACACCAATATCAAACTGGAGGGGGCACCAATGTCAAACTGGAGAGGGCACCAATATCATACTGGAGGGGGCACCAATATCAAGCTGGAGGGGGTATCAATATCAAACTGGAGGGGGCACCAATATCAAACTGGAAGGGAGCACCAATATCAAACCGCGGGGGGCACCAATATCAACCTGGAGGGGGTGCCACTATCAAACTGGAGTGGGTACCAATATCAAACTGAAGGGGGACAGCACTATCAAACTGGAGGGGCACCAATATCAAACTGTAGGGGGCACCAATATCAATTTGGAGGGGCACCAATATTAAACTAAAGGGGTACACTACTATCAAACTAGAGGGGGCACCAATATCAAACAAGGGGGCGCCCATACCAAACTGGAGAGGGCATCAATATCAAACTGGAGGGGGAACCAATATCAAACTGGATGGACACCAATATCAAGCTGGAGGGGCCACCAATGTCAAACTTGATTGGGAACCAATATCAAACTGGAGGGGGTACCAATATCAAACTGGAGGGGAGAACAATATTTAAGCTGGAGGGGCACCAATATCAAACTGGAGTAGAGTTTCGTAGAGTTCTATGTACCAGTGTATGTAACACCGGTTACGTACGACATGTCGTATGGAACACTGGTTACATACGACATGTCGTATGTAACATTGGTTACATACGATATGTCGTGTGCAACATTGGTTACGTACGACATGTCGTATGGCACACTGGTTACATACGACATGTATGTATGTAACACTGGTTACATACGACATGTCGTATGTAACATCGGTTACATACGACATGTCGTATGTAACATTGGTTACATACGACATGTCGTGTGTAACATTGGTTACATACGACATGTCGTGTGTAACATTGGTTACATACGACATGTCGTGTGTAACATTGGTTACATACGACATGTCGTGTGTAACATTGGTTACATACGACATGTCGTGTGTAACATTGGTTACATACGACATGTCGTGTGTAACATTGGTTACATACGACATGTCGTGTGTAACATTGGTTACATACGACATGTCGTGTGTAACATTGGTTACATACGACATGTCGTGTGTAACATTGGTTACATACGACATGTCGTGTGTAACGCGAGTTACAACATGTCGTATGTAACACAGTTACGTACGACATGTCGTATGTAACAAAATTTTTGGAGTAGATGGGCGCATTATTCTGTGAATCAACAATGCGTATACGAAGAAAATAATGCCCTACCCATTTCATCGTTGTATGTGCGGCGTAAACATCTAGTCTGAAGAAATATCTTTTATTTGCAAACGGTAAGACGTATCTTAAGAGGTCGTAGGGGTCTATGCTTAGGTTGGGACCTTAAGCAATTGTGGTATATGCGGACCTGATACACGTCGTAGCCGTCCACTAAAATTGCCTCTGCGAATGGGTACTTTGAGAATTTGGAACACCTGTGGTAAAAATTGTTCTACTGCTTATAAGCCACCTTTCCCAACGAACGATCCATGTCGCCACGGTGTAGGTACTCCACTAATTTTGGGATTATTTTCTTTCTAGCCTATTTCATCAGTAGTCGAAAATTTTAAATACATTATTGACATGTTTTCGCTTTTAAAAGAATAAAGTATCAGCTCCCGGATGTGGACATCTCAAGATTTAAATTAATTTCATACCACCGACGTTCGATAAGTCACATTTGTTTTGCGTCAAAAAATTGTACCGTACTATTACAGTTATATTTATTTATATTGTACACGGATTTATTTTACAGATTTGAAAATGTCTCATAGTATAAAAAATAAAAGATAAAGCTTTACAGTCCAGCGGCAGCGCTTCAGAGTGGAATCAAACGTCCTGGTATAATCGATGTCGAAAAGGCGCTCAGCGCCATCCTCAACCTTAAGTTCCCGATGACTTCATGAAAAATAGGCCGCTGATAGGTCTAAATTTTGCAAAGTTACACAAAGGTAAGACATTTCAAATGGACAATGTTCGTCCTAAAATTTACGGCACACAAGTATGAAAGTATTCATCGTCGCCTACATCAAAGGACACATGTTTTTTTATTTTATTTTAAAACCCAGTGCTATAAGTAGGTTTGCATGATGCAACTTTGCGTGATCACTAATATCTCAAAACCATTTGTTGAAAACTAAAAAGATGATATTCTAAATTCGAGAAAATACCCCCAATTTTGATTTTAAACCTACAGCTCTTTAGAAAATAAAGGCAACCTAATAGTAGTATACGTATATTGACGGCGAGCCTACACTGATGCTGTGTTCAAAGCTAATCGCACGTATGTCGATGTGCCCCAAGGCAATCTGATGATCTGTTCGATTGTCTTGCTCTTCGGATTCCAGATTATTGTGATAGTGGTGCTTGTAATCGTGAGTTACGCAATATGGAAGAGCGAACAAAAATAACTCGCAGCGACAAGTTATATGAAGGCGTAGGTTAGTCCTTGTAGTAAAAGGTTGGTAAGCTCGCCTCGGGATGGGAGTCAGCCTTGAATATTACTTTGTTGCTTAAATGATGTTCTCGAATTATCTGTATGACATTGGATTTCGTAATACGACATTTTATCGACCTACTTATACACAATTATGACTTATCCTCATAAAGTTGTAGATTTAAGAAAAAAATTGCATATTTTCTAGCATTTAGTGGACTAAAGGCTCAACAGCAGTTGGGAATACAACTACCTTTAACGAGGGGAGTTGATGGCTATATGGCATGGCTTGACGTTGAAAATGTCAACTTTAAATTTCTATACAAATAATTTAATTGTACATTTAAATCTATATTAGTCTCAATTTGGTTTACCTCTTGAGTAATCTCATTACACAGCAGTCAGCGGAATTCCTCAATTGTATTTATGATATTTGATATTTTCTAAATAGCGCTAATAGATCTAAAAAATTTGCGCTACTAAAGCTATGATGATCCCACCAACTATGCTATTTTGCAATACTCCATTTCGAATCCACGCATATTGTTACGGAACAAATTGGAAATTCGAAACAGTTCATTGTTAAACCAGACACATAGTAATTTTAAATTGGTAGTGACATTTCGGTGAAATTTCCTATAGTTTTGAGTTATCAGTCATTGTTTGCGAATAAAACTTTTTATTTTACCTCTTATAATATGAAATAATATGAAGGTTGCCAACAGAAAACATGTTTTTTCATCTAATTAAACATTAGTCAGTATCTCGTATTGTTTTAAAAATGCTAAAGTACGATGGTCAGCAGAGACATCTTAAGATTATTCGCCCAGAACGCGAGGTTTATGGTTTACCAAAGCAATTCGAAAATTCCTTTTGACAGTTTCGGATATCGCCGCTAATGACACCCTGACACGTACGCACTATTTTCATCCTACTATAACCACGGATTAGACCTTCATTTTCCTACGTCTGCCTAGTAAAACAGTTCCACTGCATGACTTTAGATAAATGCCGAAACATGAAAAATGTCTAAATCTTAAATATTTACAACGTATTCAGTCTATTATCTGTACTATAATTGTATTAATGACGGTCAAATTTTTATCTAGGATCAGTTACATAAAAGTGAACATTTTGATGACAATATATATTTGAATTGGTTTTATTTGATTTTGTTACTTTTTTAATTACGAGCATTGGGAAATCAGTTATAGAGGTATACACGGTTTTTACATTGCAGACTTGCGACTCTTGTGAAGAATGGTTGTGTTTTTACCACATACCACTGTGAGTGGGAAGCCTTTCAGCAGACTACGGAACGATTCGGCCTGATGAAACCATGAGGAAATTATGGGCGACATAATGCGAACAGCTTTAATTCAATAAACTGGCCAATTTAACCTTTAATAAGGGCAGAAGTGGAATGCATGCTATGCCATTCTCGATATACTAAGCCTATGGTTTAGACTTATCCTAAGCTAAGGACCCTATATAAGCCAACCATTAAGTGTAAGTCGGGAGCTGAGCCCCCGAACCCACCGCTCTAAGCTGTTATTTGTTATAACATCCGGCCGGTAAAGGTGACATGGGCCAGTAAAAGGAATGGCATACCAGTAACTAGATGCCTCGCTGGAGCCAGAAAAAATTATTTTAATATAGGAATAGAAATTTCCACAAAAATATTTGTTGTTTCCTTTTCCATTATATAAAAATTCCATGGAAGTTTCCTCCGAAATTTCCTTGTGTACGTTCTCTATCAATTTTTGAGACGAAATTCATTCAAAGATTTATTCACTGAATCTCCTCAAAAAGGCAAGCATTCAAGGCATTTCAACGACCGCGAACTCTCAAAGCTTTGCATCGAAATACTCCTTCGTTATGAAAGAAGTGTATCATTGTTTCGTTTCGAATTTCTCTCGTATAACCGCTCCTCCTAAGGATATAGCCAAGCAAGTTTAACAAGTGTACGCATATATAACTTAACTTAGTCTGGTCAGAAACCATGAACGTCACGTAACCTAAAACAAGTGTTGTCGAACTCAGTGACTCTGGTATCTCCAGGTACAACTGCTAAGCGTTGCCTCGTTGCTAATGCGTTCAGCACAGCAGTAAGTGCGTCGCTGCGCCAAGTCGAGAACATTGTTCCTCAATTAAATGCCTTCTTTGCATAATAAATAATAATCAGTCGCACTGAATTTAAAAATCTGAATTTGATAGGTAACTACTCGCATTATACAGGAGGGGGGCTGAGGCATTTTTTCTTGCCTTTTTTGTTGTATTTTTACCATACAATATGACCACAAACCATTGTCAATAGTAGATAGAAAACCCGGGTTTTGCACCCCACA
>JASANE010006820.1:0-10130 GCA_030248225.1 Trileptium ribeirensis
GCTTAAAGGTTATCTTTGTAAAATCGTCCCCTGTCGCCGCATTTATCACAGGCCGGAGTCCTTTCGCCTGCATTTCCTCGGGCTTAACATCTTTGTTCATATTATTGGTCCAAGTTTGTTTAAAAGATTTTTTGTACTCTTGTGATGATGTTTCAATTGTAAATTTCGTTGAAAAAATGTTGCATAGTTTAGCGCCATAGCCATTGCGTCCACCTAAATTTTACACAAATAGCATTAACACAATGTATAAAACGGAACTACTATCTGTTAACAACAAGGTCATAACCGCGTCCCGGATTGTCATATTACGGAATTTTCTTTCAGGTTGGATGAATATGCCAAATCTCGCCATATGGGTACCAGTAATTCGCAGTCCATATCGCGCGACACAGGCTTCGCTCGCATCGAAAACGGAGATCACCGCAAATGGGAAAAGAATCTTCTCATAGAGATCTACATTTGTGCTAAACACGACTTTTTTAGGACCCCTCACAGGGACCGAATACGGATCGTCGACCCATTGCTAGGAATAGCGATTTTTCAAATTTCTGCTCATGTTATTGCTTGTTTTTACGTTACATGCACAGTTGACATGGTGATTTTGCTATCTAGGGTCCAACTTCATATTATGCCATTTCATTTCAAGTGTTTTACCGTCGACGAACCAGATTTCCAAAATGTAGTGTTTTCATCTGTTGTTATGTATTGCGTACACAACATCAAGAGTGGCCTAAATATAAGTTTTTTCTGAACGCTAAAATTTTGTTAACTAGGTCCAAAGTAGATATTTCATACCTTTTCATGGGTTTACGGTCAATGAACCAGATTTACAGACTAGGCTTCAGTTGTTTGGTCGCCTATTGGGTGCAGGGCATCAGGAATTTTCTATATTATAGGTTTTTGCCACGGTGAATACAATGTTTTGGTTTTCTAGAGACCAGCACGGATATTTCATGCATTCTCAAACGGTTTTAAAGGTTTAAGCTTAAAGAACCTGATTTTCAAAATATAGTCAGTCTTTAGTAATTTGATTGTGTATTGCGTACAGGGCAGAAAAATGGTTTATATAGGTTTTGATACGCTGCATACACTGCTTTGATTATCTAACCGACCAGCACAAATATTTAATGCGTTGTCAGCTGTTCTCGATTGGTTTAGGGTCGTTGAGGTTTTAGTTTTCCAATGGGTTCAGGTTCCAGAGATTTTAAGGTCATCAAACACAGTCTGTTATAGGTGATTACACAAAATAAGTTATCGCCCCTGTTTTACCATCACATGGGAAATACTAGTTTATATTATCATACAACTGAGATTTTATAACTTAAAGAAAAATGTCTTGCACTGTCACGCCACCTCGTGCCGCCCTAAAGACACAATCTTCAAATAAAAAAGTTCTGAATTATAACGACCGTGGTAGTAGCAGAAATGCATAAACGGGTAGTTATATGTGTCTGTGACCAAGTTCTCAACTGCACCTACTTAGCCTCTGTGCTGAAACCGGCGACTTTTATTTGAAACACAAAAGCATCCAAAAACTCCGAAATTAGCAATGATTACAGCTAGCTATAGCTGTAGTAACGCGTGTCCCTCCGCGGTCAGTCGATGACCGCGGCTAGACGGGTAACCAACATGGATAAATGATACAGTCACAATCTAGACTACAATTAAAAGGCTGTAAATTAAATTGCCGATAAACTACAAAAAATAAATCCAAACATACTGACATACGCCACATTAGAACAATCCACAAGTATCGATAATCTCTCACAATCATTACCGTTTTTATTGCATCGGTTAACAGACGAACACATAAACTTGGAGCTGGTAGATAAAAAAACCAACCTGTTACTTTTTTCTCGTTGTCGTCGAAATTTGACGAAGTTAGTAGTGTTCCAAAGATCATTTCCGGGACATACATTTTCTCAACATTATGCTCCACAACTGGTATACCACGACCGTTATTCCAAACGCTGATTTCATTTTTCTCCCTAAAATAAAACAAGAATGATTGCAAAATATGGCAACTATGTAAAACATTGGCATTTTATGCACAGCCTATTCTAGCGGCATAAACAAGAACAAAATAAGACAAAAAAGTTTTGCCATGTACTGAACATCCAACAGTTATTGCGACATAAATTTGAAGCTACATAGTTTACAAAAAAAATCAAATACATATTTACGAATGGTGACTTTCCACAACTATCAATCTCAGTACAACACAAGCAGCTTGAAACATACACGCTCACGGACGCGATTTTTATTGAATATATAAGTTTGAACTACCCACTGCTCTCTGAAACGCTGGAGAAACACCAAGGTGAAACAAGTATATCCTTTCAGTAGCACTAACCGAAATTCCGGTTCCGATACCGGTAAGCAGATTCAGGTTCCGATTAATTTTTGCCGAAATCGAAGTTGTGATTTCATTACTACTGGATATATGCAAGGTGAAATTTGTCATGTTTATGTTTACTTCGAATCAACATTGGATACCAATGTGTTGGATTACTCCCAAGCAGTTTTTTGGTTCCCCCGGTTCGGTATCCTATGTACTTTCGTGCTCTAACTCAGTGGCTCTACGCTGGTTTCCCCAAAAGGGTCATTTCACGCTACGATGTCCTTATGGTCGGAGGGGGCGGGGGTAAAAGTGGATATTTTGTTCTGTAGCACAGAAACGGGCAGGGAACCGTCAAAAAAGTTATTTACGCCAGGAAGCCTCATTACTTAGCTATTTTAAACAACAAAAATTTTTGGCCTCACCCACGCCATAAGGGGCTGGACATCCACATAGGTCCCAAAAATTGACAAAAACCGTAATGACTAATTTTACGACCTGTTTTTTCCGGGTAATGGTGTGGCTCGATGTTAGAAATTATGGCTTTAATTGTTTTTTGTGCAGAATTGGTCAGTTCAGTTAGTTACACAAATTTCAAATCTACACCAATCCTGTACAGTGGGAACGGCCGACATGGAATGAACTCCATTTTTACCCCCTCGACCAAATTTTTTTGGTCATTACTCGTTACCTATGCACGGTACATAAACGTTATTCAAAGATCATACCTATCCCCCGGGTACCTTTTGAAAAAATATTAACCCACGGGCTTCTTGTTACTTACCCCGGCGCCAGGGTTAAAAGATCGATTTTAGCACATTTGATTACCCCCACCATTGCTAGTATGGGGTATGGTGGAGTGAGTACATGTCTACTAATTTGTCTGTTATGGTTCATTCCCATGAGGAAGAGAATGATGAAACGATCTGAGCTCAATCGCACGACCGACCTGTTGATCTCAGGCTTTTACCACCCCCCACCCCCACCACCAGAAATTTCGAAAAATCGGCCATATGACGATATTTCGATGAAATTTCGCGCCTTGAATTCATGTTTTGGCATTTTACATTGTGGCACTGCAGTTCGGAAGCATGACACAAAATTATTTTTTGAAAATTTTAAATTTTACCCCCCCCCCCCGACCACGTTACTAGGCATGTACACTGGCGATTGGTATACATGTACCATATTATTTTTGGATGAAATAATGTAGAGTGGATGGTGTGAAAAAGACAGTTGAGTGTTGCTTCTAGAATTTTTGAATGGTTTTGAACGTAAACAAAAAATTTACCCCCCCCAACCACCAGTTACTTCTGGCACTCTAATATGTCTGGCAAAGGGAATATTGTAAATTTTTTTGCATAACACTTGCCCAGGCTAAACTATAAATACAAACAGCTACCGTTTATGATCGCTTCGTTTCCATTTAGTAACAGCTATAAATCGACACCCCCGTATTTTATAAGTGGTACGTTCGACCCAAGAATAGATATAATAAGCTTTATTTTTGACATACGGACCTCGGCCAAGCCTCATTTTGACGGACCGATAGGCTGCACGTGATATATAATCACAAAATGGAGGCTAAATTCAAACTGAGGCATACCAGAGGCCATTTTACGAATGCTAGGCTGGCAGTTGGAAAGCTATAGCATCAGAACGCTTAAAAAATTTACTATAACGACCTCAAATTCGGAATCCTTGACGTTTTTTGGTCATAGGAAGTAAAAATGAAGATAATCGGAGCCAAAAAAGTTAGTCATTTTTCTGGGACAAAAGGACATCGTAGCGTGAAATGACCCAAAAGGGCGAGGGCTCGCAAAAACGTTTGGCTCCTCGTGTCAAAATTTTTGTCATTCCTGTAAAAACACCCCAGCTGACATGAAACATTGACAAAATTTTTTGCAAAAATCCGTTTATGAAGTTAGCAAAAAAACTACCAGTAAAAAATGGATTAAAATTTGGTTTTACCCTCAATAGATACGTTTTACACCTGAGGCAACTTAGTAAAAATTTTAGCGGTTTTTATGAAATTTTTAGAATTCGAAGCCCTGGGGCGTACGCGGTTCGAGCCTGGGACCACAAGGGCGTAGCCAGCGTGGTCTACTGTGAGTAGACACCCTCGTCGATCGGAAAGTGTTTTCATTTTGCCACGTCGTAAAAAGAAAGGAAGAAATGGTCAGTAATGTTGTACTAATCTAAAGCAAAGGAACTTATATAAAAAAATTCGCCCAATTTAAATACACATAGAAGAATTTTATTAAAATTGTCTGCTGGTGGGTACCTATAGATCATTTTCGCTCATATGTAACTGTGAATGTGTGAAATAAATTATGTTGGACCCCACCTTCCACCCCCGATTACAATGGGGCTAAACTCCCTTTTCGAAATCTTGGCTATGCGTCTCGTGTCTCAGTTCATGCCCCCGACACCATTTTTTAGCGAAATAACGCATCAAGCTACGTAAAGCTAAATTAAATATGTGCATGATTTGACTTTTATGCTGACAAAATTTTGCATTTTAGTTTCATATCAGTACTGCAAGTGCATTGTTCACTTGCAATAAGCAAGGCACTCATTTAGTTGTACCTTTCGTTTATTTTGTCGCATATAGATTCATACTTCTTAGGGCTAAATTGTAAAGTTCCAGTTGCTCAGTGATAGGTTCCAGAAACCCGATATAATGAATAACGATATGCTTATCTATAAAAGATATATAACTAAAATGAAAATCAATTCACTTGTCTATAGTAACTTTAATTGCGTTCATTCGTTTATCTCGCTGCTTGTTGTCAGCTGCATTCACTGAAACAAAACAAATACCGTGATAGGGTGATGGATAATTATTAGAGAAAGGTCAACTCCAGCGCTCTTGAACAAGAGCTTCGTCCAACTCAGCACCAAGTGGGCCACTTATTACTTATAACGCAGTGTTTTCCAGTTCAGCTTATTGCTCGCCTGTCCACACCGGGGAACCCCCCCACACTTTCCAAATCCCCCAATGTTCGTGAGATTTTCACCCATGTCCGTCCCCCCACTCGGCCGAAACACATCACGTTCAACTAATTCCAAAAATTTTTTATGTCTAGAAATTTATGTTTTTTGTTTGCAAATTGTTTTTTAAACTTTACCACTATTTATAACGATATATCGTTTTAGCTTGAACATACATTCACGGCAGTAAAAATGCATGAAAATATTTCGCATTTTTCAGCAAAATTTATCCCCCCTCATTTTTTATTTTCCCCGAGAATGAACATGGAGCCCGCCCGAAGTTTCCTCCCCTCACTTTTCGGAGGGCTGTGGACAGGCCAGTATTATAGAGTGATAGAATGCCAAAGAAGACATTTATACAAACTATACTATTATATTGTGTTAGACACAGAATTTATGTTTTCCACTCAATTTTTGAAAACAATTTCATGGATTTTCTTAGCTGACTGACATTTTAAAGACAAAAAACTTGTACATCAGACTTGTTGTTCATCTTATTTGAGCACAGCATATGCACAAGAATTTTCAAACAGTAAAGTATGTCTGTGTTAAACACAAAAAGTAGATGTTTAAAAAATTGAGCCTTTCTCGAACTAATGTATATAGAGCAAAACCATCTATATTGGAGGAGATAAAAGCCGCAATCCGAAGCCTTATATCTCGTAAGGCGTGTGGTATAGACGTTGTATCCCCAAAGGCTATCAAAGCAGATGGACCGACCACCTGTCGTGCCCTCCATCTTATTTTCACTGCGATCTGGGCCACGGAGCTGGTACCCTATGATTACTTTCGTGGTATCATCGTCCCCACCTTCAAAAAACGCGACCGTGGTAAATGCCAGAACTACCGCGGTATTACCCTTCTGTCAATCGTGGACAAAGACTTTACGTCTGTAGTCCGATCGCGAATTGTTGAAAACAGGGAAAGAGTGACTCGCGTGCAACAACTGGTTTTCGTTCTGGGAGAAGCTGCACCGACAATATATTTATTCTTGGCTAGGCGAATCAGCTACAATCATCCGTTCATTGCCATTTTTATCTGCAGAGCCAAAATCGGTAACCTCATAGGTAATGTATGCTCACACGACCTGTACGGGTTTACAATGACAATTCGAACAGCTTCGAAATAAAAATGGATGTTAGACAAAAATGTATCCTGTCCCCTCTGCTCTTCAACGTTATAATCGATTACATATTGGCACAAGCTATCGCTGGATTTGACGGTGTGACTTATAGTCCGGACCTCGCCATAACGGAATTAGTGTATGCGAATGACATCGTAGTTTTAGCCAAAAAAAGCTCGCCGAAGCGGCTCTAAACCGGATAGATGAAATTCCTGCTAGATTCGGTCTAGTGATAAACGTGTCCAAATCCAAGATGCTCGCGCTGTGTTACCCCGATCGTATTTCACTCCATGGCGAACTGTTGCAATCAGACCAATTCCTTTAGCTACCTTGGAACTGTACTCAACAAAACCGAAACTGCATCATCAGCAAATATAACAACCGGATCGGCAAACTACAAAAGTTTTAGGCAGACTGAAACGCTCATTGTGGTCGCGTGGTGAGCTGTCTGTACGGACTAAAATGCGGGTCTTTAACGCCATAGCTATCCCCACGTTCATTTATTCGTGCGAGCCTTGATGGCCATACGATCAACGCGCCTAAAACAACCCCTGTGGGCGACATCATTCGGAAACACCGTCTACTTTAAACCAGCCATGTCTGGCGCATGCCCACAGATCACCTGCCTAAACAAATTTATCTCCAAACTCCTCCACGCCTTTGGCGCGCCAGCCGACGAGCCCCGAACAAGTAATTGCGCGACGACCTTCGCAGACTTCCGCAACGTTCATTTTACCCTGGAAGAAGCCTTCGCTGCAGCGCAAAACCGGCTACAGTGGCGTGGTATTATTCTTGACCTTGATGCAGCTCTATCGTGGAACGTCGTTTCGTACACTTACCAGCGATAACGCTATAGGTCAAGGAGGTCATCTATAGTAGGACGTCAACGGTGTGAGAGGTAACACTATATATCTCCGAATACAGTACCAAATATTTCATGTTAACGCTAAATTGTTCGCATATTTTGTATTTTTTTAACTTTTAATGGTTCACTTACTACGCAAGTCAAGGATCGAAAGTACTAACCTAATAATTTATATGAGTAGAAATACGAAGCTAAAAATAGCTTAAGATTTAGGTCAACATCTACAACAAAAATAACGATGCAACTATGGTATACCTAAATTCAGAAGTCAAAATACTCACGATACACAAATCTTTATGACAAACTGCGAAAAAATCCACAAAGTGTCTACCTAGAACTTCCATTTTCTAGGTATTTGATATCATTTCAAGTGTCGTTATATACATAAATACATACAAATATATTTGCATTTTTCGAGATAGTCAGTCTATTTGAAGACAAATATATCAGACTAATAAGATTTCAACCAACCTAGTATCTCATCAAAAATTTTGTACAGCCCCGGCACGAATGTAATCTCGCGATAGACCATTTTCTTCTCTTCAATATCCCACACCCATAAATTCTGTTGAATCAAAATTTAAAATATAATACAGCAAAAACGAAACGGAATCCGGTATTACCTAATTTCGATTCACATGGCACTACCAAATGTAGCATCAATAATTTTTAATGCTATTAATGTAGCATCAATAATCAAATTTTATTATGCCGACAGAGTAACCAGCGTAAATGCGCATAACGGCTAGAAACAATATTATATATACCTCAACGATATATATCCTCAAAAACCAAACCGAACAACTCACTAGTTATTACACCTTTTCACACTCTAGGATTCGTACGAGCAAAAGCCTTTAACAACTGATCAATAATTGCGGAACATGTGTTGTAATGACCACTACGCAGCAAAGAATAGCCGCAACGAAAATTATGTTCCAGTTGCCGTTACGACAAAATAAAACTAAGACCAGAATTTCTGGTTAAAATTTTTGCTTACAATATGGTCGCATTTTTTGGCACCGCTGTTAACCAAAAGCACATTTCATATATCATACTCGGCTTGTTCTACTAAAATTAATAAAACCACACCAGGTGGTTGCTTATGCAAGTTGTTTGAATGATTCATGGAGCTGCAGTACGTATTACCAAGTTGAACTTCTCAACGTGATACGCGTATTAGAGTATGGTTGCTTACGGTACTAAAGCCAGGATTTTCCTGTTTTGATTTTAAATTTGGTACCCCCATAGAAGCAGTTTCGAGCTACAACACTACTGCCTTCTGCTTCAAAGAAATTGCTTCAAGCCCCACCCCTTGTAATTTGTTAAATTACATATAAATATAGTAGTTAACTACCATCGCTGCAGGGCAGCCCGACAGAGCATTCTAGGGTGTTCATTATTAAATATGAGGAGTAGTATATTGTGCTTCAACTATAGTTTCTGATTAGAAAGTAGAACCTTGAGGAATTTTTTGTAGAACCGGAAAACCCTACAGTTGTAAGGTTCCTGCAGAGTAACATACAGCAATAGTATCCTGCAGAGTAACATACAGCAATAGTGTATGTATATAGTAGCTAATGGCGAAGCAAAAAGAGGTGAGATTGGCTGGAGTACTGGTGTATGATAAATGCAGAGTATATATTCAGCATACCCCAGTTTAAAAAGGAATGCTAATTTTGCCCGTGCTAGCGAAATGCAAAAAAAACGCATTTATATTGTGCTAGCGGCTGTAAAAACAAAAATAAATGTTGATCGATAAATAAAGCGATCGTAGAAGCTTTTTAACCCTTGAACATCTTTATCACAGAAATACAAAACATCACGACAATACATTTTCAGGGCAAAGTAACTGTCATTTTGGACACATATTTGACATACACAAGCTTGTTTTACTACATATAAATTTTATAATACCATATTTCATAAATTCATAGTCAGCAAGCTTGTCCTCAGGCCCCCCACCACCAGGATGGGGGACTGACCCTCCTCGTAGGAAAGTTGTGACACAAAACTGGGGCAAATGTAAAAAAAATAACGTTGTTCGAGCATTTTTGGGACTGACCATTGAATTGGGGAGCCAAAATTTTCAGATGGAGCTAACTATGGGATTGTGGCAGATCGGGGGTGTGCCGAAAGAACCCCGGTTGGGAAAGCCTGGTTCGGTTGCTATTTTTTGTTCAGACGAGTCTAAGTTCCGGCAATTCTCTGCCATAAAGACAAAATTTGTATTTATTCAATATAAAAGGACGTCTGAATGTATTCCCAGGTCAGACATTCGCAACCTTCTCCACGTGGAGGATCCGCTGAAGGCAAGCGACACCCCTGTAAGATTTTGATGATCTTGTGCTGAAAATGAAAACCATCTTGTTTTACAAAATATTGGCATTATGCTAGTGACAAAAACAAATCCGAATTTAGCTATCGAGTGTTAAAATATTAAGGTACCGAAGTTTGTTTATTTACCACCTTAACCATTTAACAGTAAAAATACTCAAAGGAATGATGTGTAGGAATATGGGTTACCATACCCGGATGTCGGAGTAAAACTGTGGCGTATAATAAAACAGATATGGACGATATTTTAAAATTTCAAACTTTTAATTAGGTTCAAAGGCTGAGTATATGTATACTTTGCCATCCAGTATTATAGCTCTATTTTAATAAGTATACACTAAGATTTGATTTAAGATACTGCTCTTTTGATAAGATATTTTTGCAGCTATATATATTTGAGGTGTAAGTTTACAACACGGCAACCATTATGTCTGCATTAGTGAACACAATAGCAATACGTGACCTTAACGTAA
>JASANE010006821.1:0-46631 GCA_030248225.1 Trileptium ribeirensis
TGTTTCTGCAGGCCGAAGACTATATTTTTCTTATCTAGCTCTCCCAAAGTTCGATACAGGTCCATTAAAAAAACTGGATCAAATTGGCCACTCTAGTGACTGTGTTAACATTATCCCTTGTATCGGGGTAGCTTCCTATAGAGTATTTAGACCTACTTTTAGGTGCGTTAAATAGCAAACTTAATCAAATTGGGCAATCTAATGACCTTGTTAACACTATTTCTATTATCTAGTTACCTTCCTATACCCATAAAATTAGGCTAATTGTGTTTCTGGGGTCCAGAAATTAGATTATTCGTATCTAGCTCGACGAAAGTGCGATTTATGTCCGTTAAACAGAAATTGGGCATTCTAGGGACTTGAATACTATTTCGAGTACCTAAATACCTTCCTATACTCCAAAATTGCAGTAATCGTGTTTTTGGTGACCCAAAAATTCGATCTTTCGTATCTGGCTTGCCCAAGGTGCGATTTAGTGACGTCAGAAGCAAGCTTCGTCAAATTGTCACTCTAGTGGTATTGTGAACACTATTTCCAATACCTAGGTATCTTCCTATACCCCTAAAATTGGGATAATCGTGTTTCTGGATATCCAAAAATTAAATTTTTCGTATATAGCTCGCCGAAAGAGCGATTTAAGTCCGTTAAAAAGCAAACTTGATCCAATTGCTAACTAATGACTTTGTGAGCACTTTCCGAAAAAGCAAACCTGATGAAATTGGGCGTTCTCGTTATTTTGTGAATACTATTTTCATTTCCTTGGCATTTCTAACTTTAGTATCGTGTTTCTGGGCCCAAATTGCATTTTTTAGCAGAAAATGTGATATAGGTCCATTAAAAAGCAAACTTGAACAAATTGGGCACGCCTGTGCATTGTAAACGCTATTTCTAGTGCCTAGGTACCTTTCTATACCTCTAAAATTGGACGAATCGTGTTTCTGGAACATAAAAATATGATTTTTCGTATCTGACTTACCGAAAGTGCGATTTAGATCCGTTAAAAAGCCGATGAAATTGAGTGTGAACCCAATTTCAGGTACCTGTGTATCTTCCTATAACCTAAAATTGGGTTAATTGTGTTTCTGGAGGCCCAAAAATTCGATTTTTCGTATCTAGGTCACCCAACGTGCGATTTAGATCCGTTACTAAACAAATTTGACCAAATTGAGTACTCTAGTGACTGTGAGCTCTAGTACCGTCCTGTCTCTAAAATTGGAATCTAAAAGTGCACCCCTTACAGTTCAAAGTATTCGCACTAGCCCTTTCTTATTTCACTTAGTAAAACTGAACCTATTCCGACTTACGGTTCAATCCTTTCCCTCGCTGTATAGATATGATAAAGCTGTTATTACACACTAACATATTAAAAACAAGATAACCAATTAAACCTCTGTATGCCTTACCTGAATTTTCATTCAGTGCCTAAAATAACATAAACCATTGATCGATGCACTTGTCATCAAGTGAGCAGGAGTGCACAGGTAGAGTAGTAAAATCAAGCGCGTCCACAAGCTGTAAATAAAATTATATTTTCTAGTGCCGATAAAACATAATTAAGAAAGGGCCCGCCAACCCCAAGTTTTAAACTGCAGCCAGAGAGACGAAAGCAATATGCCACATTCATTCATTTGTTTTGAGTATTAATAATAAAGGTTCAAAAAGCACATTCACGCTACTTGGTTTACATGCAATCAGCGTGAATTATTAAAATTAATATTGAATTGTATTACTGAATTATTAAAATATATATTTTAAATAGACACCGTTAAATTTATGCACTAAAAACCTGTTTCTGTGTGAGCTCGTCTGATGATTAAACATTATATTGGTTTCAATTTTGTCGCCGAAATCTTCAAACGAACGAGATTCCACGGAAAGCATGCTTGAATTATAACATAAACGCTGCATTACACATGTGGATTTGTAATTTGATTAATAAAATTGTGCCACTGAACTTTCTGTAATCAGTTAAATCGGTGTTAATAAATTCGCATTATCCGTTATCAGAACATAGTGTAACGTAGTTGAGATTATGCGTTCCAGAGGTGAAAGCTTTTAAATTCCGACTGTGTGTGATCGGCCATAACTCGGGAACGACTTAACCGATTCTCATGATCTTGGGATCATTCGAACCGGCATCGATTTACCGGGTACATCCCGAGCGTTTTTTGATTTGAGGTCTGGTTCCGGGGTCAGAAACCAAAATGAAGGTTTTTACTCAATTTCAGTACCCTTCACGGGAGTAAGGCTATTTTTATCTTAACTTTAGAATTGCAATGATAAATGCTGATACCTCTTTTTTGTTTTTCGATTAAGGCTCCGGTTCTGGAGTTATGGGTTTTGAGGTATGGCACCCTCGTGGCAAAATGCGAAATGTTATTCTGACCTTTTGGAAGGCTGAAAAATTTCAATTGGTGTGTTCGGGCATGGGAAACTCATTTCCGGGGTCCTAAGAACTTTGTGACAGAGCACAGATTCAGAGACATCCGTTATGGTAGTTGACTGCTTGCGAGTTGTGTTTGGATCCGGGATTTATTTGAACGCTCTTGTCTCTTGACGGTAATCGCCAACGCGGGTTAGCTAATTCAGCTTTAAATTACACATGCCACGTTTCCTGCAGCGAATGGATTCACGGCTTTTCACTGACCTTTCTGAATCGTTTTTAGGAACGTGACTTTTCGTTCTATACCACGTACTGAATTAGAAAATTAATAATGTGTAGTAGTGTGATTGAACTTGTGCGGTATTGTGTCATATCTACACATAGCATAATCGACGCACGCAAAAGGCATAGGTGTACCTATGCTTCACTACGCTCTGCAATCTCGATAGAGTTACTCGTTCATTAGAAAAAATATTGCGTGCAACATTTCTGAACAGTATGTTTGGGTTTTAGCTAACATCTTAAGTAACGCTGTGTTCGTCTAATTAAAATGAAGCATAAATAAGTAAAAGGACCAGAATTCTAAATTTCTCCACTGTACTAAGATATTACTTCCAATCACCTCAACTAAGAAATAAATCCTGCTTAGCTGAAATATATATACTTTTATAAGAAACATTGAACGTGAACACTATTAACCCGGTTATAATTGAATTCGGGGATGGAGAAGCGCTAGCTTCAGAATCGAAGAATTCTCACTAGACCGCACTATGGTGAAAAAGATGGGCGTCCGTTTTTTCTCTGTAAACAGGACTTCGTTATCTCAACTTACGTAAACCGATATGGACGTGTGAGGGCTCATATGAAAGCTACAACACTCTAGATGTGCCTTTTGGAGGTTTTATTCTGATTCGACCCACCCACGTCTCATCGCAGAGGATCAAATGGGGTGGTGCGAAAGGGACGAGTGTCATGCGGTCTTAAGCAAATTCTGTTTATGTTTTCTGTGCTACTGTGCTTTTGTTATGATTCTTATATATACATAGATTACATAGATGTGATGTTCACGATTCGTAAGCAGTTCTGAGGTAGAGTTAACCCTCATAGGATGCGTGTTAGATATCTGACTATCAGTTTTGCTGCATCTATTCCTTATTGAACAGCAGATTAATAAATATTTTTTGATGAATTACATCTTTGGTTCGTAACAGGAATATATTTTTAATGAGTTGTTCCACTGTATGTTAACGTTACAGTTTCTCATTTCTCCGAATTCATGCACTTGGCATGTCGCCAAGATCCTAGTTGTATGTATTCTACTTGTATGAAATCTACTTTGGTTTGAAAAGTTTATGTAATCTATTGCAGTATGTACTTTAATATTGATCTCTGCCTTAATTTCATGCTCTAGTGTAACCTATTTTACCTACGTTACGGGTTGGCAAACCCCTTCTTAATTCTTTTATCACCATTTGAAACTGTAAAATTTAATTTACTGCGTGTGGACACGCTGGATTGTACAACTCTAACTTTGCATTCGAACCCACTTATATAGGGTGCATCAAACACGTGATTTTGTTATTTTAGCGGCTGAATGAAAATTCAGGTGAGGCGTACTAGCGTTAAATGATCATCTAGTTTCTTAATATTTTAGTGAGTAAAACAGCTTTTTTGTATCTATATATTGGTCGAAAACATTGAACAGTAAGTCGGAAGGGGTTTCCGAGCATTGCTTGGTTTAGTGAGTGAAGAAAGGGCTTGAGAGAATACTTTGAAAAACAAACAGGGGTTCGGTGTTTTGTTTGTTTTCGATATTTTAATGAATGAAATAATGAAGGGCATTGTTAAGACTGAAAAAGCAATTTTCAATTTATAACAAACTTATAAAAATTCGACTAGGTTGCAGTAAGTTATTGCGACCTTGTAAAATTTTAATAAGTTTATTTTAGGGGTTGCTTTTTCTAATTCCTTTTAAGGGAGTTTTTTTCTAAATTATAAATCCTTCTCAAATCATATCAATTATTCTGGGCCTATGTCAATTATTTAGTCAATCAATGTTTGAAACACCCGGCCGTCCTGGAATTCATTAGTGTCATTTAACTCGATTGAACGAACTTCAGTGGTTTTACTTGATGATTATCATATAAAATATTTTATTTGGACTGAATTCGGTATAGTTTTCCAAATGCTTGCAATTATTGTGTTTATATGCATATTTTTTGAACATATTGTAATCATACGAGCATGTGTTCAAAAGGTATTCATTTGAAAGTGGTTGTGATTTTATTTTTAGGCCTTTTTAGATCTGATGCAACGATTTTTGGATGTCACTAGGCGACAACACGAACACGATGAAGATCAAGCAGTACTAGAGCTGAGCGTAAAGTTGGCGAATACCTATGCCAAGCTGGGCCATGTCGAAAAAGCCGAAAAAGGATATCGCTACACGATCGAAAAGCAACGAAGGGTTTACCACGCTGCGATCGCTAAAGAAAGATCTAAGTCCATTCGAAAAGCAACCGGGCCCGAACTGTATGAGCCTGGTGCTGAGTGTTGCGCGTTTACTGCAGCATGTCACGAAGCATATGCACAATTTTTATTTGATCAAAAAAGGTTGGATTTACAACATTAAATTCACGGCCAATGTAACCGTTAGGGGCGGAAATAAAATGCAGGCCATGCCGTTCTCGATATACTAAGCCTTAGTCAGCCTAAGCTAAGGTCCTTATATGAGACATACACTAAGCCTAAGTCGGGGGGCTACCGCCCCCTAACCCACCGCCATAAGCTGTTCTTTTTTTCTAAGGTTATAACGTCCGGCCCCTAAAGGTGACAATGGCCAAATTCACAACAACACTATTTATTTCGAACTATTATTAACAATTGGCCAGAATGGTTTTCAGTTTCGCCTGCTGGATAATAATTTAATGTAACCGCTGAACTATTTCGTATTTTATGCCTCTGTTTTAATTTAGATGCTTGCAGTAATATTTTGCCCAACAAATTTGGCTTTATGCTGTATTCTGTTTTTACCATGACACATGACCGAAAAAGGTTTAGTGCATGGTATTCCGATTTTGTGGTAACGGATTAGGTGGTGGTTTAAGGCAATCACGTCATCACATGCTTTAAAACGTGTGCCCGCTTTAATCTTAACAGAACGATTTTATTAATGCTCAAAAATGAACATTTCGGAAAACAAACCTTAAGCATTAATTTGTAAGGTTTCCAAGATTTAAATGGCTTGTCCAAAATTATGCCAGAGACCTTACCTAATGGGAATTACAAGGAATTGTTATTACGTGGGGGTGCTTCCATTCTGTTCATCTGGGCGGTATGCCGAACTGTGGGGACCCAGTAAGTAACGAGATAGTTTACATGCGTGACTTAGCGACAGACTGCAATTTTGGCTATTTTTAACATAGCGACAATTTCGAATTTTTCTATCACTGGAAAAAGCTTGCATATTATTGGTCCCGCAGGGAAAGATACTCTAATTTTTAGTTGCGCAGGAATAAGCCAGATGGTTTGGGACCGAGCGTGAACTGGCAGAAACTCAGAGGCATATAAATACCTGAAGGGGCGGCCCTTTGTCTGAAAAAGATAATTTAACAGATTATCATTTAAGCTTAATATACAGTGTATGTGCAGCTTTGAAGCTAATGCGTAAATCTGAATAGTTTAATGAGCTTTTAATCATTTTAGTTTCGTAGAGTAAAATTGCTAATTCTCTCAGCGCAGGACAGTAGTTTGGAGCCCGCAGGTAGTGCACGTGGTTTAGAAGCCCGGTGCAACTTTTTAGCTTTATTTCTCCAACATTTAGATTTTCCTCCGACCAAATTAAGGTGCGATTTTAGCGAATTCTTGGGTTTTTTGCCCGCCTTAGTTGTAGAATGTAGTAATACTGACGCATACATGTGTATAAAACGACAAATATATCTAAAACATACATATACGTGTAATAGATATAAGCCCTCCTATTGACCTCTCCGTCCCCTTGTGAACACGGGTTCAGCCTTGAGCTCTCTGTTGCCAGACGACCGCGGTAATCCCCAAGACCCTGTGCTGTATTTGAGGAAGCCAGCTTAGCAAATTGCCGTTCGAGCCGATGTTGGAATATACGTACATCAGATCGAAGGAAATGTGTGGTTTGCACAGCATTGAAAAGTAATTTTTAGTAAATAAACTGCTAAATAAATTGAAGTAATTTCTATCTGACTCTTTAGGTCCACCTGGTGTTGTACACACGGTGACATGTGGATCTGCGGGGAATGTTTGCAATGGTAAAATATAAATTTCAAATATTTCACTCCTGTCTGTTGCTCGCCATATCGCTTTGTCGTAGCTATTCGCGCTTCGGGTGGCTAGGTCAGTACACTTGGTTGACCAGTGCCTAGCATCTCTAAATATAATTTTCAAATATTTCACTCCTATCTGTTGCTCGCCATGTCGCTTTGTCGTAGCTATTCGCGCTTCGGGTGGCTAGGTCAATACACTTGGTTGGCCAGTGCCTAGCATCGCTAAATATAACTTGTTATCGACTATTTAATTACCACGTATCAAAGGTTTTTTAATTTACACTGAACTATTTAGTGTTTGTGATTTCTTTGCCAAATTTCCACTTAAATAGGCGGATCTTGTAAGCTTTTGTGTGTTTCAGATATGATGAATCGCGACCTCACTACGTCGAAGCGTTGAAAATTGCAAGTGAAGTCTACAGTTCAACTCACATGACCCAAATTGTTTTGCTCGAGCAGTGCGGTCGTGTTTCGATGCGCCTTGGAGACTATGCTGAAGCTGAACGCTATTTTGAAACGCTTGTTTCGCGTTGTGTGAGTCGTCCGACTGCTACGCCTGATGAAATCGTAGAATTAAATAGTCTCTACATCCCTGGCTACTATGCTTACCTAGCAGAATGCCAGTGGCGGCTAGGGAAGCGTGACCAGGCGGTTGAGACTGCGCGGAAGGTTGTTCGCTTAGCCCGCGAGGCGTTGCAGACAACGATAATTACGGCCGGTGGTGACAATGAGCAGTCTTTAACGGTTAATGCCGCAAGGACAACTTTGCAGGAAGCGATGGATTATTTGGCTAGAAAAGAAACCGAGCTGAGAAGTAAACAGGTTGCTGATGTTGATAAGAAGAAAGGGTGGATTTGGTAGAAGAAACAAACGAAATATGTAGCTAGGCGCTGAACGGCACGCATGTCCGGAGAACCGACTAAATAGTGAACTGGAGCAAGGTTGCACTTCATTGTTGTATTAAGAGTGTCAATGAAGAACAACTTAGTTTTCATGTGGTCGAAATCGGGACATTTGGTTTGTGGATTCTTCTCTTGCAGCATCTGTAATTTAATTTTATAACTTCCGATACAGTTACATTAGCGATATTGTGTTTATTTTACAGAGCATGTAATTGCAGTTCTTTGTAGCTGCAACGGAATCGTTCTGATGGCCGTTACCTATATGCGAGGTCTGTGACTCTTTTAGGCTTAAAATAGACTACTGGGTCCCGAAATACACTGAAACGGTCATAACTCTACTGACCCGTCATCGAGTTTCGTTTATAAAATAATCTACTGACCCGTAATCCTAGGTACCTCTTCGTACATACATGTGACGCGTTGGCGGCTCATTTCTGTATTCCAAAATTATGTGAAATGAATTTTAAAATGAGACTGCCACTGAGACTCAAAAACAGTTAAAAATGAATGTATCAGATGGTGATATGGGTGATGATTTGCTCCTACACATAGAAATTTAAACTTTTTGTAGCTGTGTACGATGCTATGTTTGAGCACCGTTCAAGATTTGAGTCCAATAAATTTTTTTGGACCCCTGAGACCGTTAATGCTCCAAACATGGCCGTATTATCACAATCTTTAAAGCAATATTGGTGAGGCTGTGCTTTTACTTTACTACAAACAAGCTCTGTATAACAGCATGGCAATGCAAAATTGTTTTTCACTGAACATGTATTCGATAAAAGCTTTGTAAATGTTTGGGTATATCGCGAAATATGTTAAATTAATGCATACATATACGTTCTGTTTGTTGAGAAACTTAATTACAACAATAATTCCGTAGTTTAAAAGAGTACGGAAGTGAAATAGTTTGTGTATTAACATTGTTGTATTGTCGTGGGTATGAATTTATTGTATCGACAAGAGTTGACCTAACTATGTAAGCTTAAACCATTCCTGCATAGCGTCTCACATAATGATACAGCGTACGTTGTGAAACGATACACTTGTCGTGTTGTTCGCTCGCTTTGCGAATTTCCTTATGGAACCGGTCAACGGTTCATAGCATAGTGGCTAGCGTACAGGACTTGCAATTAACCGATCATGGTTCAATCCGCCGCTGCAGCAAAAAAAATCTGAAACAGATTAATTTGCGGCACAATAGATAATTGTATTTTGCTATACTTATAATAATGTAGTTAATTTTTCGACTATGGTGCTACCGAAAAAATCTGGAATGTGTTGTATATTCGATATGTTCACGATGTTGTGTATTTAATATATAGTGAGAAGCCACTCGTATTATTTTAGTTCACTAGTCACTAGTAATTTTGCAAATTGCGCTGTTATTACTTTATATATTCATCCTTATCGCATAGTTCGAATTGAGCTCTAAACAATAATTCTCCGTTACTTAATACAAACAACACGCATCAGGGAATTTTAAGGCAATTAAACTCAAACGACGTGGATTCGTTTCACAATGTTGAACCTTTTATCGGAAAATGTTTTGTTGTTACAAAAAATAAACTTTTTACAAAATCATGGCCATATGGATTATATTTTATCAGCGTTAAAATCGTTCTAATTTTCTGATTATATACACTACGCCATTTATCTTTGTTGCGAAAATCTAACGTTAGACCGTCACGACTGGGAAAGATATCTGAACGAAATCTTGATCTATTTCGTAAGCGAAACGTTTATTCTATGTTTACATCTGCTCAGGTCAAAAATAGGTAGTGTATTTTTGGTTGTTTACAGCGGTCCAAATATGTGTATTAGACGGGATTTATGGGGGTCTCTCAAATAAGGCTCCCGTTGTCAGGGTCACTCGACCACATAGGGGCTTGCAGGTGAATAATTTTTTTAGTTCATTAATAAAGAGTTATATACGATGGGCACAAATAGCTTAAGATAAAATTCTGAACAGTCGCTGCGTTATTTGTTCGTCTTTAATGCGGGATTCACGTTATAATGTCCCCACCACTTGGAACTTATGTACCCACACAGTGGCTGGCACACCCTAGACTACAGGGTGTCTTAGACACCCCTGTGTTTTTAAATAAAGTTTCAAATAAATTTCAAACAAAGCTAGCTAATAGTTTGGCTTATTTCAGACGGTGTCAATGAACTGTCGTTGCTTTTTCGTTTTGCTGAGGGTTTCCGCCAACCCGTGGGGTTATTTCATATAGGGCCTACAGGATACCCTAGAAACACCGCATTGGCAAGCATAAACACCGAAATACTACATTGCCAAAATGAGGTATCTAGGGGAGTGCCCGACACCCTCATATTTTGTTTATGGTGTGGGTGTCATTGTCACCGTCTTTACGGTATAGTCTACACTACACGGGGACAATAAACAAGGGACAGTGGGCGGAGAGGTCGTCCATAGGCAATTATATATGCCGGAAGTCCGGGCTCAACAATGTTCCACTTGGACAAATTTTATTCTCTATAAATGTATTACGGTCGGGTCGTATTGGCGACCTGTGTTCATGGTAGAGGTGCGAATAGATGCGAGCCGAAGTTGCCGTAACATCTGAAACAGCACCAAACTTAGTTTACCTGGAAAAGTTTTACTCAGGTTTTATTTTAAAACCTCCAAAAGCAAGTACTTATTGGTCTTAAAGTATTTTCTTTCGCAAAGTACCTACATTTATTATTGAGAGCCTAGTTAAATCTATATTTCCATCGGAAGAACCAAGCCAGACATGGTTCACGAAGAGCCGAGCCAGTGCCTGAAAACCTGGGTGTTTCTCACCTCCATTGGATGACATGAAGATTGGCTGGCCATTTACAATGACTCAATTTCATAAAATTTTCGCCCATCACAGAATTCATATTTCTTTCAGCAATGAACACATCGAGCGCATTCAGATCGGTAGCATGAAACAAAAATGTATTTATGTACGCATACCATTTATGAAGCGAAGTTTTTTTACGAAATTGTTTTGATCAAACGTGAAACCATGGGAAGTTATAAAATTGGTAAAATTTTTTATCATAAACACCTGAAAATAGACATTTTTCAAGCCGCCGCAACAAGTAGAATTGAGCAGCGTCAAAATAGTCGGTGGGCGTTAAAAGTTAATTGAGATTTTGATTCTAATTTAATGCCTCTGGCCGGAACTGCACATTGAATGTAAAATGTCATGAAACATTGTCTAAATTCATTATTTTCTATTTTTTAAAATTAGTGTGAAATTAGCACAATATTTTAAAAAATTTAAAATTCGCACAAAGTTGTGGAATTTTGACAGAGATTGTCAGCTGTCATTCATAGAATTTTACGTTATAAACCTTGTAAGGTAGTTTGTTTTGCATATCGAGGACTGTAGATATAACATTTATTTAATTTACGCCCTTGCATTGCTCGGAGGATGCGTACGTTGACAAATATCTTTCGCTTCTGGTTATTTGTTGTATTCTTGTTACGTTTGAAAATAAATCATTTTGTATTGCTTCAGGAATGAGTTGATTGATACACTGGGCATTCATATATATAGTCATTTATAATTACGAGAACATGTAACTTTCGGCCAAGGTAACCTGAGGGGCTTCTCCAATTCCGGGAATTTCATAAAATCTAAATTCCCAACTTCCAGGAATTTGATAACATTTAGACAGTGTCAGAATCTAAATTAAACGAAATTAGGGAACTTTAGAAATGTTCGAATTTAAAGGAACCTAGCAATTTGGGAACCTGAGAACCTTGGAATCTGAGAATTTAATGAACCTTGGAATTAGGGTATTTTAGCCTTTAGGAAGTATCGGAAATTGAGACCCTCGGAGTATTCGAACTTGGAAAGTTACATGTTTGTATAATTTAGGAACCTGGGAGTTTAGGAATTATGAAAAAGCAGAAAATTCCTTGAATTCGTTAATGGGGAAAATAAGCATTTCGAAAATGTCGAAATTTGTGGACTCTGGAATATTGGCATTTTGGAGTATGATAGTGTGGGTACCAGCGAATTTATTGAACCTGGGAATTGTAAAACTCTGAACCTGGAAATAATGAGCCGAAAAGTTTTGTTATTTGAGTAAAGTGAAAAATTTACAATCAGTGAGTTGTAAATGTGGTATATATTTGTGGAAATCGGGAAGTGTGTTCTGAAGTCAGTAATTAAGCCAAGACAGAAACAGGCAAAGCCGGTATTCCCGTCTCCGGGGTAGTGCAGTTTCCGGGCGGTCAGGAAGCCCGGTGTTCGGGCCGGCCGGATAGGCTGGTATAGCAGGCCTTCCTGGGTGATAGGTTTTTCTACCGGATAACTGCCGTCGGTATTGGCATTGTTCTGAAATTTAAGGCGTATTTTGCATCCGGCTGGCGTAAATCAAGTACTTAGTATTTGCTACACTGTAATATAATCTGCAGCGTAAAAAGCATTGCATGTTTACATGTATTAAACTATGTAGCAAATATCACAATTAGATACATCAGAAAGTATCAAAAAATTTTGCAAAAGGACCGCAGTACTGTTGTACACCATCCGGTAAAGTCACCGGCCGACTGACCAGCGGGTCAACAAATCTTCCGGCCGTTGCCCAGCGTAGTTAATGTCATCTAGTTAAAAATACATGTGTATATTTTTTAACTAATATGTGTCGATGTTTAGTGAAAACCTGAAAGCCTGTTGCCCTAAATACAGTACAGTCTTGGGTTAGGAGGAGGACTTGGCACTTTAGCCGTTGCATTGTACTCAGTGTAAAACCTCCTTATGCAAATCGAGCAAATTTTTTGGAATAAATACTGACGTTTTAATTTCGTATCGTAATAAGGGTGACTTCGTGGGAGCCAACCGGCCACTGGCTGTCGCCCAATGTTGCTCCGCCGATCGATCCCCTAAGTCATCGGACGGCTGTGATAAGTTTGGCTTCTAAGACGGCCATTGCCCAACACCAGTGGTAAAGCTTTTTTCCAAATCCACTAATGAATAATATGCGAACTTGTAGGAAGAAAAGTGTTGTAAAACAGTTGAATAAATCTAGGCATGGCAGGTTGAATATGACAGAATGCTGTATACGGATTACATTTCTGTTTTCGGTAGCCAGAGCAAAGTACTGGATAAATGTAAGTGTTCAAATAAAATATAGGCCATTTTCTGTGTCTTGTAAGTAGCCTTGTCATATATAAAAGTCGTTTTGTGTGGCAATTATGAGCTTGGAAGTAGTTGCATATGAAGCCGATGTGATCAGAAACACATAGTCCAGAGCATTTAATTTCGTTTTCGGGTTGCATGGCATGAACGTACCCAACTATGTAATTCCAAAACCCGTCTGCCAACATTCCATGCTTCTGGACGAAAACGGCTTCTTATTGCTAATTTAGAGCAACCGTCCACGCAGTGCTTGGTTTATGTTCACTTGAGTTGCTAGTGTGTCGCTGCAGAAGGATTGAGCACATAAAGAGCAAGAAAAAACACTTGTCTATTTTATGTTGGGTAGAGTTCAAAGTATGGTACTTATAATCAGACCGGATGTGTTAGTTGGTGTCTCTGTGACCCGGCCACAGATGTGGCACGAAATGACCCGGTGGCCCGGCGATCTTATAACCCGGTTACATCTCTGGTTAACATTGTTATTGGCACAACATTTCGAAAATTCAGAAATTACGGAATTTTCCGTTTATAGCTTGACTTTATCGTTTTTAGGCGACATATTTTTATTTTGCAAAGGAAAATACATTATTTACTTTAAGTTTATGCATTAAATTGTTTTAACCGCAGTAGGACATTTTTCACCGCCGTCTCTCAAGACGGTGGTGTTAAATAGTAGTCATTTTAACTGTTTGAGTATGAGTATTAAGCAAGCATATATATTTTACAGCATATTTCTAGATATATTGCACACATTAGCCACGCCAGTGGTGACGTCATCTGCAAGAAATATAATTTTAGCAGTAGAAAGTTGTGTTAAATGAATTTTCTCAAGTTAAAGTACAGCTGAGTAGTGGACTTTAACGTCTGCAAAGGCTCCGCGTGTTATAACGACAGGGCTGAGCGGTTCATCGAGATTTATGTGGAGTGAAAAGCCCAGTGTTAATAGTTTGTACATCTTCCATCTTCCAATCTCGCAAAACATTTTAGCAGCAAAACCCTATTAGCTACTTTAGTTACTTTACCCGAAGCTAACTTTAGTTGTTCGCGTAATCCGCTGTATTTACTCAAATTTATATATCTACGACATTCAATTTCGGTACCCAAATTTGTAAAAAAGGTTGTATACATGTACACGTTATATACATGTAGGTATTCATGTTCATACATTCATTGGCAAGGAAGTAGTATGGGTTTAAAGACTCTAAAACAATTTTAAATTTACTGTATTTTGTATTTGTTTTTCGTAACGTGGTAGTGAATAGATCCATTTGCTTCAGATTGTCGCAGTACATAATTCAAGCATTGTACTTGCACTATCAGTGTGAATAAAGTTGAATAACTTATTTAACTGTAAATTAGTAACCTAATAACGTAAATTAGTAGTATGAATAAAAGTGCCGCTACAATATTGCATGGTATTACACATCCGCTGAATTAAACAATAAACACAAATGAACTAGGAGATAATCAGATTCTAATGTGAACGTTTATGTTCGCTGATGAAGCAAGTGTGTCAGCACAAAACTTGTAAAGTATACAAATATTTTAATATATGATCACAGATCGCTCTATCACTGTCCTTATAGAATACTCGGCAGCAGTTTACACTCGCTAGTTCGTGTGGTGTGCTGATGTATCCTATAGGCACAAAAATGGTTGTCAAAATGGTACTTTTGCATTGTTATAAAATAATTATCTAAGGTTTAAGTTTCAGGTCAAAATTATATCCTTAGGCGGCACTCGCATAAAACTGTTCCATAATTTATGATATGTTTCCATAAAGTGCTAATACCGTTATGCGTATTAATTATGCGCGTTTCAAAGAATAATGCGCGCAACCAGGGGCAAAATTTTTACTGGCAGTAGTGTGTGAGTGGTAGTTACGCACTGGAATGTGCGCGTAATACTTGCTTACGGGCAATGAAATTCCCATAACAAATGTTATTCGTGCATTAGTGCGCCTAACTTCAAAGTTACATGCAAGAAGGTGTGCGTAGAATTTCACCCACTCGTATGGAAATGCGCCTAACTTTATTGTTACGCGCACAACCTTGCGCATAACTGACCATTTTTGCTCAAAAAAGTGCCCATAATAAAAGGATGAGCACCTAACAACCTGTATCTCGAGCGGAAAGGTGATATTCGAAGGTGAGGTTCGAATTCGATTGTTTGGTATCTAGAGGGTTATCCGACCTTTTTTCGGAAAAAGCCAACCTGGTTCAAAGTTACGGATATTCTAGGATGGTCTATTAATCAAACACATCCTGTTACAGGCGATTACACAAAATGACTACTTATAAATGACACATGTTCCATCCTTGCGCGCAATCCAAGCAAGCGTGCATCCATTGCGTGTATTAGTTTGGTTTTCAAACCCCACTTACTAGTTTATGCTATACAATGCTGTAATGGCTTATAGCTTATCGAGGTTGTAGGATATTACAAAAACATGGTATTATGCTGTATATTTTCCGTGGTTTTAAGATAATTTAAATATATGTTATAGGTGCTGACTGATGAGTAATTATTAATTGCCAAATAAAGGCCTATATCCTACGTAGTTCCTTGTGAAAAGTTCGGCTGTCTAAGCTACATTAGCATACGTATATAAACTGTGACAAGCTTTTTGCACTGTTTGTTGTGTTACCGATAGTCTACAAATGTTGAGAATTCTCTATCATAAAAGTGAGCACCTATTTTGCTGAAGTGATCTGTGCTGGCAGGGCAACTCAAACAACTGACAGGTCGATGTACAATTTTCAAGTCGACATCACAAATGTGTTATTATTGCACAAGTACCCCATAAAATGTCATATGATATGGAAAACGACTTGCAAAGCTTTCGTTACCGTCAGTAACAATTTTTACACACTTTCTCTTGCCCTATGCATTTAACTTAGCGTCTGTCTTCTATATGTACAGCAATTTTGTGTTTTCCAAATGGCAGCAGATGAAGGCTTTGCTTCAAAATGACTATTTTGCCCAAGGTAATGTGTGTACATTACATACATTCACAGTTTGGCTAATTCGGTTAACTAAACTGAGGAAATTGGATATCTATTGTGATGTCTGTCTTGCCAAGATATATGTATTAAAATATTGCTTATGTGGTCAATTGCTTTAATATTAGTCTTTGGTGATTTTTGGACCCTTATATTCTCACATAAATGTTCACAAAGCAAATTTTAGTGTGCTGCCTTTCACAGCCTCTTAAAATTTCTTTAGATCACAACAAAAATTCTATCACCATAACACTTCTGTCGTGCGCTATGACAACGTTCGCAAATATATACAATATTTAATTTAACTAAATATAAAGCGTCAGGTTTGATAAAAGATACAATGGGAACAAAAGCAAATACATAACTAACTCAGAAATGATAACCAAATTACAACCTAAGGACAATAAAGAAATCTCTGGAGATTGCGTCTAGCACCAATGCTAAACCAGCTTCTTGGCATTCCGTCATTATTGCCTGGGAAAACGTGCGGTTGTCGGGATAATTGGTTGTTTTGGATGACGGAATTAGACACCGAAGTCGGGTCGAATCGGGTCAGATCTTGTCACAGACCCGCCTCGGTTCATCAGGTTAAATTTTGGTCTAGCGATAGACCCTAAATGTCGTCGTATGATTCTATATGTGTAGTTTAAGCGCGGAAAAAACGGATTAAACAGATATGATCGCAATTAAAAACATGACCAAGACATGTTCCTGCTGCTATCCACACGCAATATTTTTTATGCGCACATCACGACACGAAACTGGCAGTAATGCAAGTAACAGTTTACCTCGGGCACACTCGTACCTGTAAATATTACGGACAAATGGCTGTGCATAAAACTTTGTATTTATGGACACTTAGCAACGCGTAATTTTCAAACTACGCACACTTAGTCGCGTGTAATATTTATGTTACGCGCAACACACAGCGAATAACCTAAAACTTACGGGCGGCTGTATGCGAGTAAGGACTACGCGCACTTAGTCGCGCGAGAACAGCAAATTACGCGCTATTAAGTGCGCGTGGTAGTTACGCGCACTTTAATGCGCAGGACCGAATTTTGCCCCACTCTGCGCTTATTATTCTGTGAAACGTGCATTACATAGCGACACAAATATTTTGAAACTATAATTATCCATTGTCAAAGCGAACAGCATTTGAGCACAATATTTTAGGTTAACCATGTCTTGACGTATACGTTATGCTCAATATTATACCCGGTCAGCTATGCACTTCGCACATAATACAGCCATATATTTTAAATTGTTTTTGTAAGTTGCATCTGCCAAATTCTGTTTGCCATCTCTGGCTTACTAAAAATATCTTCTGGTTAGCAACTAGATGCGACACTGCAGCAACATTATATCAACAAAGTGTGAAGGAAGACTGTGCTCATCAACCTTCTTTGGACACACAATTGGACACAGAATCGTTTATGTCTCAAAAAATTGGATAATTGTGAGCAAAGAGGCAAATGTTTTTGCCAAACAATTCTTGCTCTGGTGTATACCAATGCTCTAGCAGTTCAATCAAAAGTCTTTTCCCAGTCAATAACGATGAAACCATTGCACTCTGTAATGTAGGCGCTAAAATCATTGCACGCAAGAATGCATTCGCCCTGTTAAATGCACGAAGAATGCATTAGCCCTGTTAAATGCACGATGTGGCTGCAATAAACACAGTAAATGCTTAGTCGCGTGTAATAATCGTAGCGTTTGCATACACAAGAGCTGAGGCTATAACCATTTCACGAAAGTTGCATTGGTTATTTCAATTACACTCTGTTCGAGTTGCCTGCAATCGTTCAGGCCATATTGGGTACGGCGTGCAGTTGCTGCACACAAATAAACGTGAACGAAGCATTACTGCTAACACTAAGTCTACAAATTAATCACGATATTTCAAAACGTAGAAAGTATCAGAATTCCGTAGAACGTCGTTTATCGTTACAAATAAAATATTAGCTTTAGGATGGTTTGGTGGCTGAAAGATTTATTGCAAAGTATCACAAACCGGAATTGGTACAAGTTAGCACGTTATTCTTATCGATACTGGTTTTGAGCCATGTCTATTGATACACTGTACCGAGATCCGGGAGAACAGTAGTTGACGCAGGACTGCCTGGTAGCTCATTTTGGTCTATCCTTTGGTGCGCTTGAAAACACATGTGTTTATATTTCGTGCAAAAGCTAATTTTCGGGTCTGTGCATTGGTACTTTCAGGCAACGAACTTGTTTATTTATTAAACACGTTTCGGTACATAACGCAATCGTAAATTCCAAAATTCAATTTACCTACACTGTTCGTATATAATATCCTAAACAAACATTAACGCAGGATTTATCGCGCAATGTTTCTTGCTCAAGATCATTCTGCTTGTATCAAGAAGAATCACCGCACCCGCAGTGATTGCTATCTGCAAAGTACGGTCTCTGTACAGCTAGCGAACAAAAATAAGCTGTCATCGTGCAACACACGGCAAATTTAGTAGTATATACAATGCTTTAGAATGCGAAGAGCAAACAAATATTGGAGTTAAGAGGTTAAACATTCCGCACACCGATTCTTGATTAAATATGTGGTATACTAAATTTTGATCAACCATTTACGAAGTAAATGAGCTTGCAATTCAAGTGTTGATGAAGAATTATAGGTCGTCACGAGCTATCCCTGGGTTGAGTAACGTTAGGTAGCTAGGTTCCAGAATGCTCGGTTAAAGTCACGTACGCCAGCCACTGATCTATTTCAGAGTCATTGATGGGATCGTTAAGGCTCCTAGCAAAGCGAGCAAAAGAACAACACTGTGTGAAATCATGTACATACTAGAATATTTTTGCTTTTTTAGCCACAACGCTCAAAGCCCTTTTAAATATGAGTCTCAAGCAATAGCCTCACTGCATATAGGACGTCATCTGCTTAGTCTTAACCTTTAACTTTAACCTTTCCCTAATGCTCCGGCTTACACTATGTCTTGAGATGGTATTGGTGGTTGTTAGTGGTAACCGTAATCCCGAATATATTTTAGGGCGTTAAAAGGCTATGAGCAAAAATTTTAGAACTAGTTTCTCGCAAGCGAGGGTGAAACTGATTGAGCATGGTTTCAATTATAATTGTCTTTATGTTAATCACCTCTAACATTGTTCGTGTTTTGTGTATATACCACTCTAAATATTTTTAATACCTAGGCCCAAAGCCTTATAATACTGGTCTGATTCAAGTTAAGACACACCACGTATTATGCAGGTCACAAAATCTATGATAGCTTATTTGAGGCACAGAGAACAACGCATAACCAAACAAGTATCCATAAGCCAATTTTTTCGGTAAATCGGGTTCGCCAACTATCGCCCTCAAACCACTTTCAGCCCCCGGGTTAAATTCTACATGACCATAGCATTGTATTCACCGTACCGAAAAACGTAAACACACAGTCAAAATGTCCTAAAACAACATATCATCACAATTGAAGACAGACTAAACTCTGGATCAGGTTCGTAAGCTACTGACAAAGCATGAAATATACGTATAGGACTCTAGTTAACTAAGAATCATAGTATTCAACATTCATAAAAATCTATAGATCATTTTGGTGCATTGGACGCAATGCATAAACAAACAAATGAAGACAAATTTTGTTCTGAATATTGGGTTCATCGTCCTTAAACAAATAAATTGAAGACTTATGAAAATGAAATATTATTGCTGGGCTCTAGATAACCAAACCATCGTATTCAGCGTATCGAAAAACCAACTCTACACACCACCCTTGAAGCCCTGCACGCAATACAGAACCAAAAATGAAAACAGACTACTTTTCGAAAATCCAGTTCGCCGACTTTAAAACCCAAGAAACCTCATGAAAAGTTATAGTATAGTCAAGTTGGAATCTAGATAAAGAAAACCTTCGTATGTAGTGTAGCCTAAGATAATTCAAAATGTACACGTTGTAACACAAAACACGCAACTATATGCGGAGACGTGAAAAATTTGTATTTCTGGCAGAGTCGACAAATCATATGCTATCCCGCAGCTACCAAGGGAGTTGTCCTACAAAAAGTGTTCTTCAGCAATGTTCTTCTGTGGTGGTGTCCGTTTTTCGATCGAAGTCTTTGTCAAGAGATATGGGCTGAGACGAAACACTGTTACCCACATGGCCAAATTTGGCAAAACAACCCTTAAAACACGTTTTTGCCATTGTGTTACGTAATATGGGATCGAAGCTGTTTGCGTTCAACTGAAGGCAACATCATCACCACATTCGCTATTGGAAACAATTTTAACAAAATCTATCCACCCGCAAATCAGTGACACCGACAGACAAAAAGAAATGCTTACAATTTTTCTCCTTGGCGCCCACACAGGAAACTCCGCTTTCTTCTGTCGCTTTAAGAATATAATAATCATCTATTCCCTTCATGAAGAAAATATTTGCACATCAATACAAGGAGATGTTTAAGCGCTATCTAAATTTAATAGCATCAATGTGTACCTAAAAAATTCAGAATTTATACTATAGTACCAATTACGCTGTACTAATCGATAATATAGCCCTTATATTCTATTTTTGAGAAATACGAATGTAGCACCCTGATTAGCATACTAAGGTATACTCTGCAATCAATGTTTTAATTTGTAATTTGTTGCCTTATTCAACATACATGAAAAAGCGTCTCGCTATACTGGATTCCTAAATTCTGTAAACAAACATCTTTCACTAAAAAATTTGAAGGAACAGTCAAAAAGGAAAAAAGAATCGAAAAGCCTGCAGACTAGCAATTTCTTAAAATTCTAAAAAAACTAGAAACCTTTGCCGAAACCTGAACCAAACCCTAAGACCTAAAAATGAAACCTAAAAATAATTTCAAAACCATATTTATAACACTAACGCGCTGGTAAACTCTGCCAAATGATTGGAGCGCATACTGGGACGTCTTGTATTAACTGACAGTAACACGTACCGTACGTTTGTACCTGCGTTGTTATTCGCACGCTGTTGCTTGGTTTCTTAAGGAACCAAGCAACAGCTTTAATGTAGCTCAGTGCTTTTCTTACATAGCTCGCAATCGAACAAACCAGAATTTATCTAATGAATTTATCAAACATTGCACAATGCGCAAACTAACTTTGACATTAAACGGTGAACTAAAAATTCGTCAACCAACAGCTCCAAGATAGCAGTTTTGTGCGTCCGACTCTCGCAATCAAAAAACAGGTTCGATCCATGACGCTGGCGAAAATGATTCGTATTTTCGCAATTTTGTAGCAAAGCTAGTCCTAATAAGTTTCAATAAGAATCCGTACGATGTATAATGTAGCACTCAGGACCTAGGACTCAGCTCACCACACAAGCTTAGTATGAACCTCCAAGAAATATCAAAGATAAGGACTCTCTGATCAAAATCAGTCACGGCTAAGTTAACTAATTCGATCTTAAACACAGAAAGCTAGGGCACACACTCACTACAATTTCTTTTATTATGCCCCAAGTATTTTATTATGGTCAAGAATAAACAACAGTTGAAAACGGTGAGAGCGACCGTGAGGTCTAATAGTACTGCAGGGCAACCACAGTTAAAAATTCTCACAAATCAAGGAAGGGGATAAGCGCCCTCCCAACAAAATTCTACCCTATAATATAGGAAGGGAATAATTCGTCCTTCCTCACACAACAGATTAATGCTAGTGTAAAATAATCGAAGAGCTACTTACCAGCTGCGGTTTCTTCGGAGATTAACTCACCGACTGAGCTGTGCAACTCGCTTATATACACAGAAATCCTAGACTACGTCATTCTAGGAAAATGTTTAATTGCCTCAAAAACAAACCGAAATGCCACTATACTCAGCGGTTCGGGTTTTGTTAACCTATCTTCTAGAACACCGGGCAAAATTTTAAGAATTATTCACGGCTGTATTGTTGCAGACCTACAACAAAGTTAAACAATTTAAACAAAATATAATCTGCAGCAAACTTTTCAGCATTAATTTTCCAGGAATCAGTAAATGTCAGCAATCTATAAATTTTAAAAGATCAAAAAACACAAAAAAATAAAATAAAAATCGGTAAATTAATACGCAAATTTACCCCAAGTCCTAGAGAAATGACGCACTATGTATAATCTAGTTACAAAATAATTATATACGGGGAAAAGCTGTCTAAGTAGTAGTTGAATTTAGCGACAAGAACACTTCTAATACGAATAAGCAATAAAGCTCAGTGTTAACAATTGTCAGTGTTAAACATCAATACGTTCAGAAAACTCAATCCATGTATATATTACAAGGAGTTATGTTCAACCGCTGCAGAATCGCAATTAGACATGGGTCCATCAGACATTTGCAGTTGCAGGAATGTCATGCGCTTAACCAAGGCTTTACCAGCGTCACCCTGTATATATAATGTATACCTGCAACAAAAATCTTAGGCACTGGTTTCTAGGTGATGTTTGACACTACACGAAAGGGTGATGTACTTTTCAGTTTATAATTTGGAAACATTAGACATAAGATAAAGTAAAGTAGCATTGACCAGGCCTAGTGATACCACATCCGCTACCTCAAAGATACGATGGGACAAAACGCGTGGGTTTAGATAGCGCGCAGCGCAGGTGCTATTATGATGCGCACAATGACGCATTCTAGTGCTGCAGTACAAGCAGTCTGTGGAATTAGTGACCTACCAGTTGATGCAATTGTTACAGAACTATTTAGTAATTGGAGCCAGATTCTTGCACTGGATGCGCCTGCAGACTTTGTTGGTTTATGACTGACACTGCATTCTACTCAGATAGATTTAACTTAAAGATAATTGGCATTGTATAGGCAAGGGTATATTCAAAAACTGTGCTAAAATAAATGGTGAAGCAGACTAGAAGCACATTACCAGTTACTCACAAGCGAGGGGAAACACAGCGAGCATAACTACACAAAGAAAATACCAAATTCACATTTACGTACAGTTAATAAGATCCGGCAACCATGAACACCCAGGGTAACGTGGACAATTTTCCGCAAAAAATTATATGAAAACTTAGCTCGCATGTTTTAACGAAACCACGTACTCTTTACTCGCACTACGCTTTCCTTAGAATTTTAAGCCTCAGCAATATTTGGGGCCCCTCATTCGGTACGCCTCAACTATAGCACCCGGAAAACACCTGTGTCAAAGCAAACTTGATGTCATACAGTCTCCAGTGTCGATCAACCGCTGCCCCACATCCGACCGTTTGTTTGCCACCCTTCCCCGTCGTTGCCCATTTATCAGCCCTGAAGGAACTGTAGGCTCCAACCATGCAAACTCATCTATGTCGTAGAGCATTCGTCTTGTACACCGTTAACGCATCAACGGGGCCGCTATTACCGAAGTAACAGCGCCGACAGTCAGCATGACCGGGTCCGTTTCCAGACCTAGGGTACCTTCGCAGGGAGCGGAAAAAGGAACAACCGAACATGGGACAAGCCAAGCCACCCGACACCAAAGCGACATCAGACATCATACAAAAGTTTCCAATGACACAGATAAAACCAGGTACAGAATAACGCATAAAATAAAACCTCAAACTCGAACAAAAATTGAATTTTCAGGAAATGGAAAGGTAACACGCAAGGTTTTTATGTACACTTGTGTGATGTTAACTTATTGAATTCAACCTTCTTGGAGTCTCTAAATACCTTGCTTTTCAGCTGCAATCTTGTCTAACTGAAGAGCGGATGCACCGTTTGGGCTCAAGTTTACAACTGTTGTTGTTTTACGTTTAAAGCCAAGCTGTTTTTGGGTCCGAATTGTTTTGGGTTTTTGGATCCGGAGAGTTGAAAATGCAATCTTCCCCCTCCCTTAGACAAGCAACCCTAATCAAAAGTAATGCCTGAAACCTGAAATAAATATAGAGCTTACTAAGAACTATAGCATACTAACTAAACTGCTGTAACACGAACACATACAGAACAAACAGATCGACAGGAAACAGCGAAGCATTCTTACAACATAAAGAACCAAGGCAAGAGCGCAGTTGTGTCTGCAACAAAGAACATTTTTCTAGCAGTCAAAACAACACAGTAATAAAAATATTTTTATTAATTTTTAGACAAAACAAATATAAAAAAATCGCAACTTACAAGAAAAAGACCCCCGGCAAATACAGCCAACATACAAGCCACAACAGTTCGCTCTGGCTGCCTGGGCTTATCCAAGCTATCTCACCCAGCGCCCCTGTTACTAAAAGACTAGAGAATATTACCCTGGTAGACTGGGCCCTGCCTATACTCGGCGGTTCCACCCAGCTATCCCTGTATCATTACTTAAATATAACGGTTCAAACGACAGCTCGGGACCCACTTACACTTGGTGGTACCACCCGGCTTAATATAATTTAGTTTAATATTTTTTTTAGTTTAAACTTAACTAGCTCGTTACGCTGTCCTCACAATACGAGGCGAAGCTCCTGCAAGCCTAAATTCATTCTAAACTAATTTTACACATTTTAACAGTCCTAGTAACATTTTTTATGACGTAAATATCTAACAGCTATGAAATGTACATTTTTTCGCCTTTCATCTCTCACTTCCAAACTTACAAATACTATACTCAGAAAACCACAATATATATAAAACCCACAATATATATAAAGTACAATAAACTGGGCTATACTTAAATGTAAGGCATTGGCTGTCTTGCAGACAATAATTCCTAAACACTAAGTTTCTGCGCTACTTCTAAAGTTATGGGAAATTAAAAAAAATATTGTTCGTTATAACCAAAGAGAACACGTGGGATGAACACAAAAGATATGAACAGAATATACCACCTTTTAAATACATCGAAAACAATAAATAGTGTTTTTTGTAATGATGAGTACGCCCTCGTAGGCTGAATAACTATAATGACCGCAAAACTACGATATACTAATATAATATTTGAATGATGAGAACGCCCTTGTGGGCTAACTGCGGATGATTTGCACAACAAAATACAATATTTTTTGAACCATTTTTGAATGTAGACGTAAACATATACACAGTAAGCAAACAAAGAAATACCATTTTTTGTATTTTTTAAATATAAAATAACAAAATAGTTATACAGAAACACAATTAAATAGAAATTGCTGACCTTGTAGCACTAAGTCGCGACCATACACGTGACAAAGATGCCAGAAGTTTTCGTAAAAATAATAAGGCGAATATTGGTGATATCAAGAGAACTACGATGTCCGGAAGTCAAAGTTTACGCCGGTAAAACGTAACACGTTTCGAGAATTGTGGCAAAATTCTAAACACAAGAACAATTGCGGCGATGCAGTGCAAGTACCATAAAGTGATACCGGCTAACCAATGAAAATCAAATCGTGTAAGAATTAAAGGGATTTTAGAAAGAATAGATTACATAAGTATCGTGATAAAGAATAATATGCACAGTATATATATTATAAGGACGGCAATTCTGGCAAAATATAAGAACAAGTTAGTTAGAATTTATAAACATAAGCTTTAATTAAAACAAACTGACTTGTCTAGAAATGTGCGTTTAGAAAATTGAATAACAGGAAAATTACAATACTTCGTTAAACGAGATTCGCTAAAAGTACTTTAAATCATATATTGAAATATAAAAGTGCTTAATTATTGCAACATGCTCTAGAGACAACTTGTGGAGAAAATCTGAAATCATATGTCATTTGTATAACGTCACGCCATGATCGATCTTACTGGATATATCCACGAGAATCTTGCGATCGTCCAGTCGGAACTCGAACCCAATACTTAAACTTAAGTTTAATCAGAACTCTTCAGCTAAAGTAATTTTAACGGCTATCCAAGATTCTGCATAACTTTTTCACTTTACTGAAATTAAAACTTAATATAAAGAAAGTTTCTGAAGTACACACACATTTTTTCTTGATTTTCTCATCGAAATATGTCACAGGGTTTTCAAAACCATTACGGATTATTTTATTTCCGAAAAATATAGATTTCTCACGACACATTTTTAAAGACCAAATATGTGACGCATGGAAAGATCGATCCGCAGTTTTACTGTTACTAGTTCAAAAGAGGTAATTGCATCACTCCAAACTCTCAATGTTTCAATGTCGCAGTAATGAACAGCGTTTGTGCGAGGTTAACTAATACCAAAAATTAAACCTTTGACATAGAATTTTTTGAATTAACGCATACGCACTAGAAGCGAGCTAAGAAGATAATCATCATCTAGCACATTTACGATGCACACCTTGACAAAACTCAAAAGGAATACCATACGACCTATGATAAAAGAAAAACCTGGGCAGACCTTTTAATCCCAAAATAAGGCAGCAAATGCAAACACTTAAATAACTTAATAATCGTGGTTAGCAAAAACTTCTGAAAATTCAGTGCAAAGATTGATATATCGTTTCTTCTGCTCCGGAGTAATCTTATCTTGTTCTAGATTCAGTTCGCTGAAAAATTTGGGTTCATCCACTTTACAGGTCTCTACGAAAAATACTGCCAACCCGTCAGCACTTAAGGGTTATATTGTTCCGAGAGGTGTGTTTTGATAAAGTTTTACAGGGTAGTGTGATATATTTAATAATCTCACGGGAACATTGAGTTCAATATCATTAGACAGCAAGCTAGAAGGTGCTTGTAAATCAAAATCGACTCCAAGTTTTTCACTAGGTTCAAAAACTCCATACTTGATGTCTTCATACCCAGTAACCTTACAAGGAATTACTACTTCAGAACGAGGTGGCATAACAGTGCTTGCGTCTAAACGTACTGTTTTTGGCAGATGTCCCCCTAGTTGATAGATTATTCCGTCTATTATTAGCTGGTTTTTACTGTAGTTAATACTAATTGTTCCCAATTGTGCAAAACATCTACGCCGATTACAACTGAATGTGTACAATTGTCAGAAACGAAGACATGAAAATCGAAAACCCTATTACCTATTCCCAATGCTACTTTGACTACTCCTTTCATCGGTAAGTCATGTCCCGTTATACCTACAACCGAAGTCCAAGGGACTGATATTAATTCATCTGATGATAGTCCTAAACTCTCAAAAGTTTTGCTGACATTGTTGTGTTATTGCTGCCGGTGTCCAAAACGCCAGTAAACGCTTTGTCTTGTAGTGTTACTTCAATTTCTGATGCTGCTTTACCAACTGTAAATACTGTTTCAGCAACCTCAGATGATTCTAACTGTTTAACGTTAGTATAATGAAGTTTTCCTCTGCAAAAGGCAAATCGCATACCTCAACTATATTGTCAGTGTGAGAAGTTTGTAGACAGGGTGTAGAACAGTGTAACTTAACTCGACGGTTGTCTTCTGGTCCACTGTGTGTACATGGTGTTAAAGATATTTTTGGATATTGTACTAATTCTATATCTTGTGTATGGTCATTTTCACTTTGCTCACGGGACCTTTTAAAACATCTCATGAACTTTTGAAATTGTTTTCGAATAGAATAGAAGATACAGAATAATATCCCTAATATAACAGCTGGTATTATGTAACTGACCTCAGCAGGGAAATCAAAATCATACTGTGATAAGTACATGAGTTCACGTTTTAATCTCTGGTCAGATAAATAAGAATTTACTTGACATCTTCTAACTTACTCCAGCCCGGTGGAGGTATATCTGAAAAGTTAAACGTGAATTCTCCCATATGTTGCATGAATACTTCAAAATCTTGTACTGGGCGAAAATTCGACATTAACACTTGGTCTCCTACAATTATCATTGAAAAGTTCGCATGTGAGAAAAACATAACCCCACGTTCAGGGACTGTTAATTTATCAGCTTTTGTAACTTTACTACCTGGTTGAATTCGTGTAACATACACAAATTTTTCTGAAGTACGCACTAATATGCCTACTCGCGTGCTTTCTATAATGGTTTCTGGAGAATTGTGTTTAATATCAAAAGTGCAAGAATTTTTAACCGAAGAATTTTTCAAATCATGTAAGCAGTTGTCACTCTCACTTGTCGGAAGAGCAGCTCTATCACAGTACCAAAGTCTGGGAGTCTTTTGACAATTACCTGCCTAAACCTCATAGAAATAATCCTTATTAAGTGTGGTATCATACGTTACATATTGAGGTAATGAAACGCGCAATGTAGTATTAGTATACTTATCATTAAAACCAACATTGACAACTTTCATAAGCGGGAGAATATTCTTTACCCTTATACGAGGAATTTCTAATATAAGCCCGAATCTAGTATTCATAATGTCCATGATAACTGGATAAGCTTTTACAAAATGCTAAAACAAGCTAGGGTCGTGCAAATACACTGAATCATGTAAAGTGGGCTCCTTTTAAACTAATTGTTTTATTTGCGAAGCCGATAAAATATCTGAAGTTAAAATCCCAGTATTACTGGCCTTAACCATAGCCTTAACAACATTTCTTACCTCATTTATGTAAAAATTAGTTTGGGCCATATAATGGGTCCAAGCTACGCTTTGAACTAAAGTACATTCTAACGCAAGTACTGTCTGTTCCATATAGCGAACTATGTCATGTGTAACTGTATAGATTCTTTCTTGATTAACAGTAAGTTGTTTTATTTTTTCCGAATTTTGAATGGCTTGTTCTCCAAACACTCGAATAGAATTCCTCAATGCTGTAACCTTAGGCTTTATATGTGTCATTTGTATACTGTTTGGAATCCCCAGACCTATGCCTGCTAACGAAACTGCTCCAGCTAGTGCAATTCCAATAAAACGTTTTTACCTTTTTGACTGTACGAAGGAACAGGCGAAGGGCTTATCAGTACAATTACTTTGTAATAAAGCTTCATAAAATGTTGGATCGACAGATTCCTGAAAATTTTCGTTTAAAGCCTTCAGAGCTTTTTGCGACTCACTATGCAAGAGTTGATGACCAGCGCAAGTACAATTTCGAGGATTAACAGTAAATCTTAAGGCAGCCTTGCATTCCTCATGTTTCTCATGTCTAGCATGAACAAGTATAGGTATGTAAACATTATTTGGTGCTGTCATAACTAATCCCTCATGAACAAATCTTGCACCGTAAAGTGGGAAATGATGGGGATGGAGTCTGCTCAACTCCCTTGTTATAACTGAGCTGGCTGGTACAATTAATGTAACTAGTAGTAGTAATGCTAACAACGGGAAGTAATTTTAAACCCTGACTTTGGCTTAAGAACAATTCTCTCAGTTTTCATCTGAATTGCAGGTTATTTAGTTTTTCCGTGAACAGTAACTGCACCTACTAATTGTGGATATGTCTTTTCCATAAGTAAGGAATTTTGTTTGGTAAGTGCATCAACTTCTCTACGCAGTCTCTCAACCTCGGTATGATATGGGGTTTCAAAATTAGATGACGGTGGAGTTGTCACGTTAACCTGTGGCGTAAGTGTAGTTGTAGCTACTACATTCCTAGAATTCTTTCTATTAGCCATAGGACCAATGTTAGGTATATTCGGCCTAGAGCTAGTATTAAATGTTGGTCGTCTGACGTTTTGCGAATTATTATTTCTCGGTAATGGACTGGTATATTGAGGGCGAAAATTGATCGTTCTGCCCTGGTTCCGTCTCAGTAAACAGCTATTGGCCATATGTCCCGCTTTCCCACAATTAAAACATTTAGGACCACGTGGTGAAAATTCTTGTGAAAAACTATTAGGTCTAGGCCAGGTATCCGGTCGCCTATTTTGATTTGTATTAACGGTAAGTGGGCGATTATTTCTCCTGGGTGGGATATTCCGCACGCGCTGTAAAGCATTTGCTATGTCTTTCTGATTTCTCGTAATAACTCCATGCCTTGGGTTACTTTTTGTAAGGTTTGGTCCCGACCAATATTGGTTGTGGTATTAGTTAATCCCACCGGCGATGAAACTGTTACACAAAGAACTGATTGCATATCCAGCCTCTGCGCGAGGTCTTCTGCTTCCTTAAGAGTATTTGGCATATCTCTAAATACTTGTAGTTTTATTTCAGGTGATCTTAATCCTCCAAAGAATCGGGATATAATTTTTCTCTGTAAATTAGCGTCAGTTTCATGTGGATAAATACTGCGGCAAGCACGTTTAATGGCCTTAAGATATGAAGTAATGGATTCTCCACTCATTTGTTGGCGTTGTTCTAACGCGGCTTCATGAAACATTGACCATTCGGGAGTGAGCAGGGCCGTTTTCAAGGCCCTAACTAAATCTTTATAATTTCTCTTAGAAGCATCAGGCACTCTCTCATATGCGTCTCGCGCTCTATCTCTTAAATATGCGCGAAGCATCCTTACTTTCATGTTATCATCCATAATTTTAGCATCGCTAACCAAATCGAAATTTTCTAGCCAAGAGTTAAAATCTTGACCCGTCAGGTCACCACGGAAGGGTGTAATACACCTCCAACTCTTCAGGAAATGGAAGGGTAACACGCAAGGTTTTTATATACACTTGTGTGATGTGAACTTATTGAATTCAACCTTCTTGGAGTCTCTAAATACCTTGCTTTTCAGCTGCAATCTTGTCTAACTGAAGAGCGGATGCACCGTTTGGGCTCAAGTTTACAACTGTTTTTGTTTTACGTTTAAAGCCAAGCTGTTTTTGGGTCCGAATGGTTTTGGGTTTTTGGGTCCGGAGAGTTGAAAATGCAATCTTCCCCCTCCCTTAGACAAGCAACCCTGATCAAAAGTAATGCCTGAAACCTGAAATAAATATAGAGCTTACTAAGAACTATAGCCTGCTAACTAAACAGCTGTAACACGAACACATACAGAACAAACAGATCGACAGAAAACAGCGAAGCATTCTTACAACATAAAGAACCAAGGCAAGAGCGCAGTTGTGTCTGCAACAAAGAACATTTTTCTAGCAGTCAAAACAATAAAATCAAGCAAGTCAGCAGTCAAGTCAAAACAACAAAGTAATAAAAATATTTTTATTAATTTTTAGACAAAACAAATATAAAAAAATTGCAACTTACAAGAAAAAGACCCCCGGCAAATACAGCCAACATACAAGCCACAACAGTTCGCTCTGGCTGCCTGGGCTTATCCAAGCTGTCTCACCCAGCTGCCCCTGTTACTAAAAGACTAGAGAATATTACCCTGGTAGACTGGGCCCTGCCTATACTCGGCGGTTCCACCCAGCTATCCCTGTATCATTACTTAAATATAACGGCTCAAACTACAGCTCGGGACCCACTTACACTCGGTGGTACCACCCGGCTTAATATAATTTAGTTTAATATATTTTTAGTTTAACCTTAACTAGCTCGTTACGTTAATTTGTTGCCTTCTTTAACATACATGAAAAAGCGTCTCGCTATACTGGATTCCTAAATTCTGTAAACAAATATCTTTCACTAAAAAATTTGAAGGAACAGTCAAAAAGGAAAAAAGAATCGAAAAGCCTGCAGACTAGCAATTTCTTAAAATTCTAAAAAAACTAGAAACCTTTGCCGAAACATAAACCAAACCCTAAGACCTAAAAATGAAACCTAAAAATAATTTCAAAACCATATTTATAACACTAATGCTCTGGTAAACTCTGCCAAATGATTGGATCGCATACTGGGACGTCTTGTATTAACTGACAGTAACACGTACCGTACGTTTGTACCTGCGTTGTTATTCGCACGCTGTTGCTTGGATTTAATGTAGCTCAGTGCTTTGCTTCCGTAGCTCGCAATCGAACAAACCAGAATTTATCTAATGAATTTATTAAACATTGCACAATGCACAAACTAACTTTGACATTAAACGGTTAACCAAAAATTTGTCAACCAACAGCTCCAAGATAGCAGTTTTGTGCGTCCGACTCTCGCAATCAAAAAAAACAGGTTCGATCCATGACGCTGGCGAAAATAATTCGTATTTTCTAAATTTAAATTGTTTCCATCTTTTTTCTCACTGAAGAAAAATAAAGAATTCTATAGTTTGACACGTGCTGAAACAGGCCATGTGTTTAGGAATAGTCTTAGTCTTTTTGGCAATGGGCTGTCAGGCGATTATATGTCGAAAAACTCATCTATTAACGCAATATATTATATGCATATATATTCGAAGAGTAGTACAGATGAAGACCTGCACGATCCGATCCGGCTTTAAAATTTGTCGGTTGAGAACGGTCTAAGCGATTTAAACATTGTTCAGCCCGGAACATTTTAATTCACTTTCACGTCAACCATAAACTTAATCTCTTGAATTTTATTTTGACCAAAATACAGGAAATTAATCCCATTACTACATTGTCAAAAATATTTGAATTATAGTTCGGCAGGTATACCACATAAAGACTCATACAGTACACGCTAGAAATTTCAGCAAAATTAACCTGTTAGCTATCATGTTACGTTATGACGGACACATGTGTCATTAAAACTTCAGCTAAAAGAGCTAAAGCATTCGCAAGCCATACATGATACAGGCCAATAAAACTTCACCTTTTGTTGAAAACATTGTCTTTGTCTATCCTTGGCGATGATGATTTTGGAGTAATTTAATCATTGTCACCATGCCATTTGAATCCTATAGAGCCTGAAAACGTGCCAACCATTTACAATATGTATAGGGCCGCAGAAAATATGTCTACTGACGTGGGATCATGTCTACTGCAGGGGATTCCCATTTCACGTGAGAAAATTTTTACAAATATGCTTCCAGTAAAATAGACACAGGAGCAATTTTTGATTACTTCAGTAGCTGCTTACATAAAAAGTTTGGAAAACGGGACTGTTAAGAGATTATTGTTAGCAAATTTTGGAAAATAAGTCAAACTTATAAATTTTGGGAAACGGTAAAACCAGGATCCATGACGAATCTTTGGAAAAGGTGAAATCAAACTTCTTCAGTTTTGGATTTTTTCTGGGTGCCCATGGTTTCCCTTTTCACAAAATTATCCCACAAATTTGTGGTAACGAGACATTTCCCAATGATCCCTGGTAAATTTTCCGGTTTTCCTTTTCCCAATATTAATGAAATTATCCGGAAAATTTTTGGGAAACGAGAAGCTTCATAAGTTTCCTGAGAAATTTTAGGACACGAGAAATTTTAAGCAAGTGTTTGTCTATTTTAATAGACACAGTACCTAAGATAAATAAAAATTTTCCATATCAAATAAAAAGCTTTGTAAATATTCGGAGACTTTAAATGGAGCTAAGAAGCTTAATTTTAAACTTTGCAGTAGTCACTCAGAGCACACTATCTGAGCTCGTCCCGTTCCACCTTGCTGCCAGTCGTGGTAAATAAGCGTTGTTTACCATGCACAGTCAGCTTATAAAAGTATAGTTCTTGAGTTTTGATAACTTGGTACATCATTGGTAGTTTAGTACATCCTTTGCACGCTTGGTTTAAATATTTGGTATTTGGTATTATACTGGAAAGTTTTTCGAAATTTGCGGACAAATACCATTCCTAATAACGAATTCCGTCCGCCGATATTCCGGAAAAACATTGCTCAAATCCACTTAGTTAGGTTACGATCCCGGGAACCCCGAGGGCCTCCTGTAGAAGGAGCCGCGGAGCTACGGTCGTACGATATTATATTCCCTGGAGCAAACCTGGTTGAATCTTTGGTGCCTCCGTGAATTTATTAAATACTGCACCATGCGTAAAGCTATTTCTGGCATTAAAGGAATAATCAAAGAATTTGTCAATCGCTTAACCTATTACTGCCGGTCAGATCCGTCCAATTTGCTTTAGTGCGTATTTATCCCGACTTCTTGTGCTAACAGAGTTTCTGCGTAGCGCACCATTATTTGTTATCACTTGCTTTGCGGTGGGCTTTGCGGAACCTAGTATTAGCTGCTAGATAATATATGGTATGGGCACGCCGCTTGCTATCTAAAAAAGGATCGATCTGTGGCACCCGCATAATTTTCGAAACATTGCGCGATGCACAAACTAATTTGGAAATTATTGGGTGAAGTCTTAAGCCACGTTAACTACACTGGAAAAATATGGTAAAGGTAGAGTCATGTTGGATTCTAGGTGAAGATAGCGTTGTATACAATGTACCAAAAAGCCTATATACACCGTTCTAAGTGCATGAAAGCAATATATAGCTGAAAACGGACTATATTCTGGATCGGGTTCGTAGGCCCTAACATGCTGAAAGTCAATGAAAATGCTTGAAATATACCTACTGGAATGTACATGACGAAACCATCGTTTTCAGCGTTTATAAGTACCTTTATGTGTGACCATTCTTGATGCCCTATATGCAATAGATAACCAACAAATGCAGACAGGCTATATTCTGGAAATCATGTTCGTCGACTCTAACCATATTGAATACCCCTGAAATGGCATGAAAGAATTGTGCTGGGCTCTAAATAAACAAACTATCGTTTTTAGCCCACCGAAAAACTTATATACAGACCATTTATAATGCTTTGCACGCAATAAAAAATAAACAAATTAAAACAAACTACATTTAGCAAATAGAGTTCGGTAACCTTAAAACCCGCGAAACCACGTAAAAGGGTATAATATACTGAAGTTGCACTGCATTTAACAAAGCCACATCTAACGGTCATGATCACCCAATAGATGCACGTTGTAGCGGAAAGCACGTAAAAATATGCCAAAATTTGAAAAGCTGTATTTCTGTCAAAGGCCCGACAAACCATATTGGGGCACACAGCGACCAAGGGAGTGTTCCCACAAATAAAAATCTTATTCAGGAAAGTTATAGATTTGATCAGCTGATTCTGTGGAGGTCAAAGTTTCTCGATGCGAAGACTTTATAAACAGATATGTGCAGCGAAATATTCCTACTCCCACGGCCTGATTTTGCAAAAAAACTCTTAAAACATGTTTTTCCCATTTTGATCTGGATGATGCGGTCCCAGCTGCTCTCGTTGAGCTAAAGGGTGTATTGTCACCTTTGCTACCGAGCAAAAAGTTATCGAAGTCAATCCAACCGAAGATGAGTTATCAGTGATATGTACAGACAAAAGAAACTTTCACGACTTCTCCCTTTGGCGCCCGCAAAGGAGACTTATATATGCTTTCCATGAAGAAAAATATTGCTCGTCAATACAAATAGAGGTTTTTTAAAGTGCTATGGTTAGGTAAATCTAATAGCAAGAACATCAATCCTGTATCTATAAAATTGACGAATGAATTACGCTCTGGTAATGGTACCCAACCGAAACCCCTGAATTGCATTTTACGTATAATGCGAAGGAAGCTTCGAGATTAGCATAACAAGATATGCGTTTCAACTGTTCACTAATTTATCGCCTATTATGGTTTATATAAAAGGTGCTCCACTAAATAATATTCCAAAATTTTGTGAAAAATAACCTTTCATTAAAGAAATTTGAGGGAACAAACAAGCATGAAAAAAGTCCAAGGGCAAAATTTTGCCGCATTTTTCAAGCATAACCTTTATACTTCAAAACTAATCAACATCCAACTGAGCCAATTTGTTCAGCTGAGACCCAAGTTATGATCGACAATAACGTATCTGGGCTCACTTTATTTGGCATCATGGTGTTATTCAAATACTCATGCGCCAATGCTGATGGATATGTATGCACTAGCTTCGACCTGGATACCCCTAACTCACTGTGACATAACGGAAATTCACGTGCTAAATATATATATAAAAAAATTCCAATTTTGATTTCTGATTGCGAACATTTTATAGTGTGTAACATTATATCACACTATGAGATTGATTCTTTGAGAAATATATGATTGCCTACACTGTAATGCTCCATATGTGTCTTTCAGCACAGGAACTATAAAAAGTTTCTTTCCTAATTAAGGTTTGATAACACAGCAGGTAAATGCAAGAATTCTTGTTAATGATATTGTAATAAAGTAATCGGTAAAATCTAGTTACCCTAGACATTACAGAGGTTTGTGATATGATTGACGTGGCCGAACGCCCTTGGTCGTGTAATTCCGTTTCGTTAGCAGAATTATTTCGTTTACAACAGACATTATTTGTTGCGTTAGCAAATAATATTTATAAAGCAAAAATAAAAATTTGTGACAAATCGTTGCTACAAGCATTTCCGACGAAGGTTTGAAAATAACAAGTTAAAGCTCTAGAGTTTATCTAAAATTTGTAACAAATCGTTGGACAAACATTTCTGACGAAGGTTTTGAAAATAACAAGTTAAAGCTCTAAAGTTCATTTAAAATAGCATAATTTTTATAGTTAGATGTTTATTATATTTTCTGGTGGTGTTTAAAATAATAAATTAATGCATAAATTTACATGAACAATTTTAGCACGTAACCAAGTACCGCATGGAACTTTAAGTCTTTCGCGCGATTTGGGGAGCTGTGTGTGGCCTATGTATATTAAAATTAGATTAGGATTTAGTTTTTATATATAACATTCAAATTTTGCCAGACAATTTAGTATACGGGAAAATTTTGTGTAGCCAACGAAGTACCTTGCAGTTGGTTTTGGTGTCATGTGTAACTTTAACAAAATAAACAATATTGTGGATATGCTGCTCTCACAAACTGGAGAAATAAACTAAAGCTATTATTAGAAATCGGAGCAGTGGATTATCGATTGAAGTCCTGTCGTATCATGTAAATGTAGTGGAACAGACTGATATGTGTGCTACTAAACAGAAAAACAAGAACAACACAGCGCACGTCACCCACAAAATCGTCAAACATTTGCAACATTTAAGAATAATTAAATAAATAAATCGGGTTTAGCTGATACTTCACCGGCTGATGTGCGATTCACAAATCTTATATGACTGATTTTGGACTGTTTCCAGAAAATCCACGATTCGGCGAATGTCGGTTAAAACCACCAGAGATGTGACTGGGTCGGCTCTTTGTCACCTCTGCTGATCCGACGACCTGGTCACGGTATTGGGCAATGGCATGACCATTTTTCGAAGCAGGATCAAGGGAACGTGAAATTTGTGATATTTATGGAACCTTCGGAACTCAGAAATCTGGGAAATTTGGAATTTAAATGTCTTGGGAATTTCGGAATATGGGAATTCCGGAATTTAGTTTTTTATAAGATTTCCGGAATTTGGCAATTTTTATTTTTTGAAATTTTGGGAATTTGGGAAGCCCCTGAGGATTACTTTGGCCATAATATCAGTCAAGCTGATATATCAATAAATTGGTGATCAGTTTATTGAGAGGTTAGTGTAACGTAGCGGAGATTAGTGGCAGGGGTGAAAGCTTTTATATTCTGTCTGTGTGTGATTGGCCATAACTGGTGAACGACTTAACTGATTTCATGATGTTGGATACATCAGAGTATTTTTTGATTTGAAGCCGGGGTCTGGTCAAATGGGTTTTTACTCTATTTTAGTACCTTCACGGAAACAAGGTTATTGTTATCTTCACTGTCGTATTTTTCCTCTGGCTAGATTTATTTACTTGTAAAATTATGAATGCCGACGCCTCTGGTTTTGTTCGATTAAGGCACCGGTTTTGGAGTTATGGGGTTTGAAGTATGGCACCCGCATTTCGAAAATTTGTTCCGACGTCCTTGGCGACTGAAAAGGTTGACTTGGGGGTTTTTGGGCATGGAAATTCATTGGTGGTCTTGGTTATGTTCTGGCTTGTGTGCTATGCACATATAGCATATCAACGTATGCTACCGAGATCTGATTGGTTGTGCACGTAAGAGGCTTATCTGGACCTTATGTTAAATACTACGCTATCCTCTGCAATCTGACAGAGTTACAAATTCACAGGTATATTGAATGTGAGTGCATACGAACGACCATATAATTTGCTTTTTGCAATTACTCGGATAATTAAAGAAAATTGGTAACGAGTACTTTATGAGTCATCTCGTCGTCACTGAGGCAACTTGTATCGTTAAATTTCACAAAGTTCGAGTTGCTGTGTAGATAACCGAGAAGATCTAAGCGAAGTACTACGTTATTTGTACTTACTCAAAATTGGAAACCTGACATAGTGTGTTGCTAAGCCATTTTGCACACACCGGAACATTTTAAAGTGCAAACATTTGCCATGACGATCGGTGGAAACAAACAGAATGATGAGGACCAATAACGTATTCTCATTCGGGAGTTTATATCAGCATGAAATTTTCGCTACAGCAGCCGCTGTCTAGTCATAATTTGCTAAATGTTTAACAAATTCCAAAAAATATCGTGGTAAATTATAATGCTAAAATATTTAAACAAATAGATTGTTCAAAATATCTCAGATAATTTTAAATCAGTTGAAGGTAGAAGATCGGCTTATAATGGACTTGTTTAGCATTTAACCACCTTAATTTCACTGTTCTAAGCCCATAGTCGGTGACATGAATCGCGTACCCCTAGCTGCGGGGATGGGGCACTGACATGTCAAGAAAAAAATAAAATATTTTTGCGACAAGGCGCATAATATCACCACAAATACAACCAGTTCCGAGTTCAATATTTTCAACATTACTGCCGTGATACCCGCCGCCGTGATGGCGCGCTGTCCTCACATATTCTGATTTTTTCAAATGCTTCGGACACACTAGTGTTTAATTTTAAAAAAAAATTCAGTGTTTTGGAATTTTGAATTCCAGTAGGCATGAGGAGCACTCGCAGCATAGTTTGGAAGGTGCACTGATATATTAGCATTGGAACAGTTTATAATTTCAGTGATTTGGAAAATTGAATTCCAGTAGGTATGAGGAGCACTCACAGCATAGTTTGGAAGGGGCACTGATATATTAGCATTGGAACAGTTTATAATTTCTGTGATTTGGAATTTTGAATTCCAATAGGTATGAGGAGCACTCACAGCATAGTTCGGAAGGGGCACTGATATATTAGCATTGGAACAGTTTATAATTTCAGTGATTTGGAAAATTGAATTCCAGTAGGTATGAGGAGAACTCACAGCATAGTTTGGAAGGGGCACTGATATATTAGCATTGGAACAGTTTATAATTTCAGTGATTTGGAATTTTGAATTCCAGTAGATATGAGGAGCACTCACAGCATAGTTTGGAAGGGGCACTGATATATTAGCATTGGAACAGTTTATAATTTCAGTGATTTGAAATTTTGAATTCCAGTAGGTATGAGGAGCACTCACAGCACAGTTTGGAAGGGGCACTGATATATTAGCATTGGAACAGTTTATAATTTCAGTGATTTGGAATTTTGAATTCCAGTAGGCATGAGGAGCACTCGCAGCATAGTTTGGAAGGTGCACTGATATATTAGCACTGGAACAGTTTATAATTTCAGTGATTTGGAATATTGAATTCCAGTAGGTATGAGGAGCACTCACAGCATAGTTTGGAAGGGGCACTGATATTAGCATTGGAACAGTTTATAATTTCAGTGATTTGGAATTTTGAATTCCAGTAGGTATGAGGAGCACTCACAGCATAGTTTGGAAGGGGCACTGATATATTAGCATCGGAACAGTTTATAATTTCAGTGATTTAGAATTTTGAATTCCAGTAGGTATGAGGAGCACTCACAGCATAGTTTGGAAGGGGCATTGATATATTAGCATTGGAACAGTTTATAATTTCAGTGATTTGGAATATTGAATTCCAGTAGGTATGAGGAGCACTTACAGCATAGTTTGGAAGGGGCACTGATATATTAGCATTGGAACAGTTTATAATTTCTGTGATTTGGAATTTTGAATTCCAGTAGGTATGAGGAGCACTCACAGCATAGTTCGGAAGGGGCACTGATATATTAGCATTGGAACAGTTTATGATTTCAGTGATTTGGAATTTTGAATTCCAGTAGGTATGAGGAGCACTCACAGCATAGTTTGGAAGGGGCACTGATATATTAGTGTAGCAAAGCTAGTCCTAATAAGTTTCAATAAGAATCCGTACGATGTGTATAATGTAGCACTCAGGACCTAGGACTCAGCTCACCACAAAAAGCTTAGTATGAACCTCCAAGAAATATCAAGGACACAGGACTCCCTGAGCAAAATCAGTCACGGCTAAGTTAACTAATTCAATCTTAAACACAGAGACACAGAAAGCTAGGACGCACACACTCTAAAATTTCTTTTATTATCCCCCAAGTATTTTACTATGGTCAAGAATACACAACAGTTGAAACGGTGAGAGCGACCGTGAGGTCTAATAGTACTATAGGGCAACCACAGTTAAAAATTCTCACAAATCAAGGAAGGGGATAAGCGTCCTCCCAACAAAACTCTACCCTATAATATAGGAAGGGAATAATTCGTCCTTCCTCACACAATAACTTTTAATGCTAAGTACTAAACAATTGAAGAGCTACTTACCAGCTGCGGTTTCTTCGGAGATTAACTCGCCTATAGCTATACAAAGTTACGACTATGCTGTATGTGTTCCCCAAGCTATCCTTAAGTATATTATGTAACAGGGTACCCAAGAGAACAATTGTTGAAAACGGTGAGTGTGACCGTGAGGTCTGATAATAGACAGATAAATCTCCAACCAATACAAGCTAAAGGTACCGAAAGGAAGGGAATTAGCGTCCTTCCCTGCTATACACTTAACTCTTAAGCCACCAGAAGACGACCAAACGTCTTAGCTAATAGGGTACCACAGTTACTCAAACTCCACCACTAATTTCCCAATTGCTACTGTGTTACAGTGTGCTTATACTCAGCACTTAAGAAAAATTTCAACATAAATAATAATAGAGCTACTTACCAGCGGCAACTGCTTCGGAGAGAACTCCCCGACTGAGCTGTGCAACTCGCTTATATACCCGAGAACCTTCCCCAGATCTAGATTTCGCCAGAGCTACGAATTCTAGGAAAACCACCTACCTAACAAAATTTTAAAGTGCTGCCTCGATGGTATGTGGTTTTAAGATGATTTTGCAACAATTAACTACATAAAAATAATCAGTGTCATAAATCCCTTGAATAAAGCATCTGCAATAGCTACACAGTATAATTCACTGTATTATACATCAATAAATTGAGAAAAATGATCAACAATTCGAGTCAGAAATCTCGCGAATACACCAGGGTATAATATAATATAAACAGTTTTCTAGAACCTGTACAAATTTAAATCATAATGAAGGCAATTTTCTGACACAACAGAATGATTCAACTCAAGCAACAACAATGCATTAATTTCTCTCGAAGCTTCCACAACGTGGTACAATATTAAATAACATTATTATTTCTTTAAGCCTACCAGCGCCACCAGCAACGTACGCGAACAGCACAGCCAAGGCACGAAATTTCACTGCCTTACAGTAAAGAACAATCATGGAAACAACCAACACATGTGAAAACTACATAAAAAAGAGACAAAACATCAACACGTGGCACTCGCAATTACATACACTATTTATCGTTCTATGCTGCATTTGTAACACTCGCAAACTTCCTGCACTCAGCCCATGAGGGCGAACTCACCAATCAATCATTAAACCTTGAGCCATAACATAATTTGTAGACACTGCTGCTGTTTGGATCATAAGGTTGACCACTCCATTAAAAAGCTGCCCTGAAATTTACACCTGGTCGCGATGTTCGTTTGTAATTTAGTATAGCAGAACTTATTTAAACTCAAACGATACAGGCATTACTACTAAAACCAAGAGGTTTTTTCATTATTTTGAGCTCGCACAAAATCAACAAAAACTAACTGCACCATTGCTGCAACATCATCAGCAACAACAAAAAAACTGCAGGAGCCCACACGTTTACTTAGACATATGTTTTGCAAAACATGATATCCATTGATTGCAAGATTTGTAGCCGGCCGGTCAGGCTACACTTTTAAAACAAACGGCAGACGATCCTCGTTTCACTTTCCCAGAGACACAAAGCGAAGCTCCCGCGAGCTTTTTCAAAATTCTGTCTCAACAAAACTCACATTATAACCTCCACATGGTAGTTGTCTAATAAACGAAATTTGTCAGACCAAGCCAATGGCTCTTAGCAAAAACGAGTGGTTCAACTGGAGAAAACACGTCATATATAGTATTTGTTACGGCGAGTTAACCCTCATGAGCCAGGTACAAAAAGTGAGCGAAGTATACTACGTTATAATTATAACGAGACACAATAATATTGTTTGTAATGGTAGTTTACCCTCAAGAGTTGAATAACAAATGATGTCCCAAAAATCAATATAACAATATAATAGATTAATGGTGAGGACGCCCTTGTGGCCTAACTACCGATGATTTACTCGAGAAAATACAATATTTTTTACTTTTTATATATAGTAATACATACACAGTAATACACCGAAAACCCTTTTTGTAATTTTTTTTAACAGAATATTTTTTGGAAAAGCAAACACCTTTCGAATTATAGACTGACTGAAACTAGCATAAAACCATAGTGCCTAGTCTATAAGTAGGGCGACTAGCAATCAGGGTGGTTTATTCGATCCAAATGCTCTAAAGCTATAATACAATAACTGCAATACTTACCGAAGTCGGTATACACAGATGGTCAAAAATACCACGGTAGTAAGATTTTGCGAAATCGTGCAACAATATCATCACAGGTATGGTGAGCGCATACACCGCAATATCATTGAAATCTAACTCCAATATACAAAATTACCGCAGCCGATGGTGCGTAATCGAAAAACAATCATAAATCGACTGATATGCGGGTAGTGAGTTAAATAAATCCATCGCAACGTTCAGCGGCACTAAAACTGTTTCCAATCATGTGTTTTTTTTCGCCGTGCTATAAATACATAATAAATGTATCAAGTACATTAAATAACATCAACAAACAAAATCAACATATCTGAAACAGAAATTTAACTCGACCTTAATAAAAAAGTTATGATAAAAGATTACTTAATTACAGTATGATACACGGCTCTATACACTGCGCATTGTAATATTGCTGTTGGTATCCAAAACGCCAGTAAACGTTTTGTCTTGTAGTGTTACTTCAATTTCTGATGCTGCTTTACTAGCTGTAAATACTGTTTCAGCAACCTCAGAGGATTCTAACTGTTTAATGTTAGTATTATGAAGTTTTCCTCGGCAAAAAGGCAAATCACATACCTCAACTATATTGTCAGTGTGAGAACTTTGTAGACAGGGTGTAGAACAATGTAACTTAACCCGACGGTTGTCTTCTGTTGCACTATGTATACATGGTTTTAAGGATATGTTTGGATATTGTACTAATTCTATATCTTGTGTGTGTTCTTTTTCTCTTTGCTCACGCGACCTTTTGAAACATCTCATGAACTTTTGAATTTTTTTTCGAATAGAATAGAAGATACACAATAATATACCTAATATAACGACTGGTATTAAGTAACTGGCCTCAACAGGGAAATCAAAATCATCCTGTGATAAGTACATGAGTTCACGTTTTAATCTCTGGTCAGTTAAATAAGAATTGTACTTGACATCTTCTAACTTACTCCAGGTCGGTGGAGGTATATCTGAAAAGTTAAACGTGAATTCTCCCATATGTTGCATGAATACTTCAAAATCTTGTACTGGCCGAAAATTCGACATCAGCACTTGGTCTCCTACAATTATCATTGAAAAGTTCGCATGTGAGAAAAACATAACCCCATGTTCAGGGACTGTTAATTTATCAGCTTTTGTAACTTTACTACCTGGTTGAATTCGTGTAACGTACACAAATTTTTCCGACGTACGCACTAATATGCCTACTCGCGTGCTTTCTATGATAGTTTCTGGAGAATTTTGTTTAATATCAAAAGTACAAGAATTTTTAACCGAAGAATTTTTCAAATCATGTAAACAGTGGTCACTCTCACTTGTCGGGAGAGCAGCTCTATCACAGTACCAAAGTCCGGGAGTCTTTTGACAATTACCTGCCTTAACCTCATAAAAATAACCCTTATTAAGTGTGGTATCATACGTTATATATTGAGGTAATGAAATGCGCAATGTAGTATTAGTATTCTTGTCGTTAAAACCAACATTGACAACTTTCATAAGCGGGAGAATATTCTTAACCCTTATACGAGGAATTTCTAATATAAGCCCGAATCTAGTATTCATAATGTCCATGATAACTGGATAAGCTTTTACAAAATGGTAAAACAGGCTAGGGTCGTGCAAATACACTGAATCATGTAAAGTGGGTTCCTTTTCGACTAATTGTTTTATTTGCGAAGCCGATAAAATATCTGAAGTTAAAATCCCAGTATTACTCGCCTTAACCATGGCCTTAACAACATTTCTTACCTCATTTATGTAAAAATTAGTTTGGGCCATATAATGGGTCCAAGCTACGCTTTTAACCAAAGTACATTCTAACGCAACTACTGTCTGTTCCATATAGCGAACTATGTCATGTGTAACTGTATAGATTCTTTCTTGATTAACAGTAAGCTGTTTTATTTTTTCAGAATTTTCAATGGCTTGTTCTCCAAACACTCGAATAGAATTCCTCAATGCTGTAACCTTAGGCTTTATATGTGACATTTGTATACTGTTAGAAATCCCTAGACCTATGCCTGCTAAAGAAGCTGCTCCAGCTAGTGCAATTCCAACAAAACGTTTTTGCCTTTTTGACTGTACGAAGGAACAGGCGAAAGGCTTATCAGTACAAATACTTTGTAATAAAGCTTCATAAAATGTTGGATCGACAGAGTCCTGAAAATTTTCGTTTAAAGCCTTCAGAGCTTTTTGCGATTCACTATGCAGAAGTTGATGACCAGCACAAGTACAATTTTGAGGATTAACAGTAAATCTTAAAGCAGCCTTGCATTCTTCATGTTTCTCATGTCTAGCATGAACGAGTATAGGTATGTAAACAATATCTGGTGCTGTCATAACTAATCCCTCGGGAACAAATCCTACACCAAAAGGTGGGAAAAGATGAGGATGGAGTCTGTTTAACTCCCTTGTTATAACTGAGCTAGCTGGTACAATTAAGGTAACTAGAAGTAGTAATGCTAACAACGGATAAGTAATTTTAAATCGTGACTTTGGCTTAAGAACAGTTCTCTCAGTTTTCATCTGATTTCCTGGTCCTTTAGTTTTTCCGTGAACAGTAACTGCACCTACTAATTGTGGATATGTCTTTTCCACAAGTAAGGAATTTTGTTTGGTAAGTGCATCAACTTCTCTACGCAGTCTCTCAACCTCGGTACGATATGGGGTTTCGAAATTAGATGACGGTGGAGTTGTCACGTTAACCTGTGGCGTTAGTGTAGTTGTAGCTACTATATTTCCAGAATTCGTTCTATTAGCCATGGGACCAATATTAGGTATATTCGGCCTAGAGCTAGTATTAAATGTTGGTCGTCTGACGTTTTGTGAATTATTATTTCTCGGTAATGGACTGGTGTATTGAGGGCGAAAATTGTTCATTCTGCCCTGGTTCCCTCTCAGTAAACAGCTCATGGCCATATGTCCCATTTTCCCACAAGTAAAACATTTAGGACCACGTGGTGAAAATTCTTGTGAAAAATTATTATTTCTAGGCCGGGTATCCGGTCGCCTATTTTGATTTGTACTAACGGTAAATGGCCGATTATTTCTCCTGGGTGGGATATTCCGCACGCGTTGTAATGCATTTGCTATGTCTTTCTGATTTCTCGCTAATAACTCCATGCCTTGGGTTACTTTTTGTAAAGTTTGGTCCCGACCAATATTGGTGGTAGTATTAGTTAATCCCACTGGCGATGAAACTGTTCCACAAAGAACTGATTGCATATCCAGCCTCTGAGCGAGGTCTTCTGCTTCTTTAAGAGTATTTGGCATATCTCTAAATACTTGTAGTTTTATTTCAGGTGATCTTAATCCTCCAAAGAATCGGGATATAATTTTTCTCTGCAAATTAGCGTCAGTTTCATGTGGATAAATACTGCGGCAAGCACGTTTAATGGCCTTAAGATATGAAGTAATGGATTCTCCACTCATTTGTTGGCGTTGTTCTAACGCGGCTTCATGAAACATTGACCATTCGGGAGTGAGGAGGGCCGTTTTCAAGGCCCTAACTAAATCATTATAATTTCTCTTAGAAGCCTCAGGCACTCTCTCATATGCGTCTCGCGCTCTGTCTCTTAAATATGCGGGAAGCACCCTTACTTTCATGTTATCATCCATAATTTTAGCATCGCTAACAAAATCGAAATTTTCTAGCCAAGAGTTAAAATCTTGACCCGTCAGGTCACCACGGAAGGGTGTAATACAAAGATCTGGCTCATTATTCCCAAGACGAACCCGCTGTGATACTTCATCCACCTCACTCGAGAGGTCTCAAACCATGGTCCAGCCTGGTGGCTAGATCTTTTATAACGTGATCAAGTTGACCTATATTTTTGGCTAAGCTCTCCATGTGCTGATTCTCACAATCACTTTCGAAAAATGAACTATCTTGTTCGTCGTCTGTTAACTCGATTATTAGCTAGTTGTGCTATTACGTAGCTGATAGCTAGCCGTGATTAGGTACTTGTGTTATTTCAAAGTTCAATGAGCAACTACCAATAAGTTTGTCGTTAATCCAAGTTTATACCCGATTAAGAAAATCGAGTCTCGGTGGGACCTCCAACTGTAGCAAAGCTAGTCCTAATAAGTTTCAATAAGAATCCGTACGATGTGTATAATGTAATAATCAGGACCTAAGGACTCAGCTCACCACAAAAAGCTTAGTATGAACCTCTGAAAGAAATATCAAGGACACAGGACTCCCTGAGCAAAATCAGTCACGGCTAAGTTAACTAATTCAATCTTAAACACAGAGACACAGAAAGCGTAGGACGCACACACTCTAAAATTTCTTTTATTATCCCCCAAGTATTTTACGATGGTCAAGAATACACTACAGTTGGAAAAACGGTGAGAGCGACCGTGAGGTCTAATAGTACTATAGGGCAACCAAACAGTTAAAAAATTTTCACAAATCAAGGAAGGGGATAAGCGTCCTCCCAATACAAAAGTCTACCCTATAATATAGGAAGGGAATAATTCGTCCTTCCTCACACAATAACTTTTAATGCCTAAAAGTACCAAACAATTGAAGAGCTACTTACCAGCTGCGGTTTCTT